>CM060692.1:1800000-2000000 GCA_030686995.1 Artemisia argyi | reverse complement strand
TTCACTTTTACTATTCATTTTCTGGAATTAAATTTTTATTTCATATTCATGTGTGATAAATCATTTCCATGGTAAACTAAATGTTTGACATTCATCAGATCATTTTCGCAAAAGTTATTAAGGAATTACACGTTTAGGTTAAACGTAGTTTAAAATTCTGCGCACAACAAAAATCAATCGCGTTATTTTTCTCCGCATCAGATAAATGTTTGATACACTCATGATTAATTAGAGAATTAATCATGACTGAGAATAATGTCACCAGATATACCCTGGACCGTAAGAAACATAAAACTTACGTTTTCAGCACTTTTACTTAGCCGTAACCTTAGCCTATACCTGCACCGCATTTCTAAGACAATTTGAGTTTTCACATTATTTGGAAAAGTCAACATATTTTTCCCTCCTCCATTGACCAAAAATCATTCCTTGATTTTATAAATCATTCCTTGATTTTTAGGCTTCCGATTTTATGTCTAAAAGATATTAAATACCAACCGACACTAGACTGAGCCCAGTCTAAAAATTATAAGTCATTTTAAGTCATTATCATTCTATTAGAAAAGTTACATTTAACTTTTCTCAATTTTACACAATATTCGTACGTTTTACGTATTACGCGTTTTAGAGTCGTGTTTCCAGTTTTAGCAAGGTTTGAGCACCCCAATGGAACCTATGATGCGTGGGAATCGCACCTTGCTTTACCTCTCGAGGGATCTCGAGAAGCTTACAACCCCCACCAGGCAGTGTACCTGATCGTTGTAGTATAGTATAGTGACAAGTACCGGGGGATTGATCGTTCAGCTTAGGAATAGTGTCGCTAGGATTAGAAAACCTAATTAATAGTTCTAGAGGTGAGAGATGATTATTTTTGTATTTTTATATTTATATGAAAGCAAGTAAAATCTCGGGTTTTGAAGGAGTGGGCGGAATTAGTTGCTAATCAACTAACCCAAAACTAAGATGCAATCAAAATAAAATAATAAAAATGAAATTAAACTAAATTATACTAAGGTTGTGAGCAGTGGTTGGAGAAATTGTGTTTACTTAGACTTCACTACTCCCTAGATATCTTTTACATGTTAATTACTTGTTACACTTGTATGAATGACGGATTGTATTCCTTAATACCATTCGTGGGGTGGCATACATAACTCCCCAACTCTATGAGCTCTTATCTCCTCCTACACCATGACCCAGCACAACTATAGGGATTGTAAACAGTGGCTCATGCATTAAATACAACCAATAAAGACCTAGTACGCCTCGGTTCATGTTTCTTAAGACGTTCAAGCATGTTACCATTTGGAGATCTGCCAGTTTTCTTAAGCCTAACATATAAATCATTCATTCAAAACAAGAATAGACAAGTAATCAACACATAATCAACATCTAGGTTTCATTAGATCTAAGCAAACACAAGAGAGATCTAGCCTAGCATAGTAGAATTGAGACAAGAACAAGAGATAAACAACCAACACATAGACATATTGATTGAATTGAAAGTACACTTATCTCAATTACAATGCAAGGTCTCAAGGGTTTGGAACCCTTGAAAAACCTGTAAAAGAGGCACCAAAATCGTCTTTAGGGTTTCACCAAAACTTCTCTCTTTTTAATGAAAAAACTAGAAAACTATATATAGGAAAAACAGTCTGACGGCGTCAAGAGTAACTTCTGACGCCGTCACCTCGCCGCCATACACTTCCTCGGACGGCCTTGATCCATTTATGACGGCCTATGTGACGCCGTCACCACCCACGGTATATTAATTTTGCTATTTTGACGCCGTCACGAGTCCTTCTGACGCCGTCACCACCTTCGATATTTAATTCTTCATGTCTGACGCCGTCAAGCTGATGGTCTTGACGCCGTCACCTTGTATTTTTAGCATGCAAATTAGGTACTTAGCCGTTTTCTTCACTTTTATGCTCCAAAAACGTCCAAAATAGCTTCTTTTCCAGAATTCACTCTCCAAACACCTAAAATCACAAAAGGACGATTTAGGGCAATATTTGATCAAATAAAGTCGGATTCAGGCTTAAATGACCCCCTAAAAACGGATCATTTTTCGCCTCATCAACCTACCACTTATTTTATATTTTATTATAGAGTATATTGACAAGTTTGGTCATTCTTTCAAGTTTCACATTTTTACGATACCCGGTTTTACGTTTTGTGGCTTAATCATTTTCGGTTAGCATTTTACGGAGTCAAAACTATCTAAATAACTAGATATCTCATCCAAAACCTAGTCACTCCCCCCTTATCCATTCCAAACCGCCAATAGGGAGGGGGGGGGAGTCACCTTTGGTGTGGCTTAATCTCATGCTTAGTTACCTTGGATGATTACATGTGTATAAGCTTCCTAAACAAGCTTTGCATAGTCATGTAAAGTAACCTCCTTAAACTCATATATAAACCCCCTCCCCCTCTCTTGTGCCGTCCCATATAGCTCACACAAACACCACAACCTTAGCTTATTTACTTCCAATTTTCATGCAAGATTCAAGTGCTACAACAACATAGAAACCATAATTTAGTTTTGATTCATCAAACTACTAATAAACCCTAGAAACTTTGGTGATTTCTCTTGAGTTTAAATATACTCAAGTCACCTCAACCTTCATCATCTCTCTTTCAAGAATACAAGAGTAGAAAGATTGCTTGAAGTGAAGTGAAGAGAAGAGAAGCATAATCAATCAAACTTCTTACCTTACATGTTACTTACCTTTCTTTATTTGAAAGCGAAAAGTTGTAAGGAAACTCTAGTGTATTTACTTGCTAAATATCATTTTCATGCTCTTTATATTTCAATCATACTATATATTGTCTTGTTACTAGGTTCATGATGTATAAAATTTGGTAAAACAAGTTATAGTAAATATATGTTAACTTATATTCATTTAACAAGATAACTAGTAACTTTCATGGAGAGATTCGACCAAAATGGTATAAGTATGATATTGGACAATTACATATTGTAGTATAGGACTTAACAAGGAAACCATAGCAACTTGAACCACCTAAAATGAGTTTATGAGTAAAAAGTTATGACCATTTGAAGTTACCAAAACTTTACGGCAAAACTGCCAAATACCTTCTGTAACAGAATTAAACACGCAAAAAGAGGCCCTTCTGGTCCGATTCATCAAAAAGTTAAAACACGAAAGTTGTCCGGAATGATGTTTTCTTCAAAAACTCAGGTGCACATATCCAGAAAACCAATAACGAATGAGATTTTCTTCAGTTTCTTAACAGCTATTTTATATACCAAAGTTACTATATTATGGTTATGATTTATTAAGACCAAGAGGTCTAATGACCTAAAGCCAAGACCACAACCATGGCTAAAGCCAAGGTTGAGTCTCAAACCCATAGTAACAATGACCAAGGTCACGGCGAAGCCATGGCTATAGACCATATAAACTTACCAAGGCGAAAACATGAGCTAACGACCATATAAACTTACTAAGGCGAAAACATGAACTTGAGAATTAGCGATAACTTAAACATGCAATTTGGATCTACTCCATCTAAAGAACCATGAGATCATACAAGTAATATTCATACAAGACTTAAGAAACATTGTAATAATAATCTTCATTCGAAAGTAAACTTTCCTAAGTTTATTCAAGTATTTGGACATGTAACTTTTCGGATCAAAAACTTATATTTTTATCAAACACTACAATAGTAGGGAGCTTCATGTGTGGAGTTCATATGGGTAAACCGTCGAGATGAGTTGTGGATTTATGATTTAAAGTGTCTTGGCTCTTCGAACGTTTAATACATGACTTCTGAATTATGTATGGCCCGAACGGTAGTAAGCGATATACAAAACTATACATGTTCATAACCAATTTATATTCAAAGTCTTACACTATATACTACGTACTACATCATGAACTAAATGTAAGATATATATATAGGAAATTCTTCATATTCTTTACTCCAATCCTAAGTCGCAACATTCTATTATAGGTTGCTCGTAGAGACCTTCTCGATTCGCCTACTATTTTCACTACTCACTACATAACTTAAGGTGAGTTCATAGCCCCACTTTCCATTACTTAATTGTTTTACAAACCCTTGGGGGGAATACATGCTATTTTAACTGAACACAATTCTTTCAAATTGTATGCTTGCCTGATTGTTTATTATCACTAAGTACCATCCTTGCCAATCCAACATCCCTTATTATGAACCATTTAATCACTAGTAATAGTGAGCGCGAGTATTGTGAATAGGCCTATTGGGATTGACGAATCCCATTTGTATTGATTATGTTCAAACAAATGCATTACATTTGAAACTTAGGTATGACGGCAAAGTACCTACCGGGATAACTCCGCCGATTGATATTGGTACCCGTTAACGTCTTGGTGTCATAAGCTTAGTAAATGATAATAACTGTTTTGTTTTCCAAACATGAGTATGAGTCTAATTAACTCACACTACCAACATATTGTGTTCAACTACTTAACAAACTCTATGAATATCACTCAACCTTTGTGTTGACCTCTTTAGCATGTATTTCAGGTCCATGATGATCAAGGATGGCACGAAGGGGCACGGACTAAATAAAGAAGGCTATAATATATTTTGTCATTCGATAAAACATCAAAAGACTTTATATTGATGTATTTTGTAACATGGAACCTTTTTGGGACCTAACTATGTAAACTCTGATATATTTGAATAAATTCGAATGATAAGTCTTTTTAAAACGACTCAGTTAGAGATCGTTTTCTATTATTATGACTGTTGTGCTGACGAGTAACACCCAAGTTGAATTCCGCTGCATCATTGAATTGGGGGTGTTACAGATTGGTACCAGAGCCATGGTTATAGAGAAACGGGTTTAATTGAGACCTAAACTATAACTACAATTACAAGCAAAAACATTTTTATAGCCTTCCGCTCTTCGTGCCTTCCATCCTTCAGACGATTATGGACTTATTAAGCATTTTATGCTTACATGATCATATTAGTATATTGATATATACACACTTGTTATATTTTGAGCACTCCCCATAAACATTAGATTTATTGTTTTCATAATACTCATTGTAGACATCATGTCTGTACCCCCATCTCCCTATCATCTTCCTGCTATGCCCGCTCACTTACCATTTCTTCCCGGACCCAACGATCCTTACTTTGAAGCACTTGACTACGACGACGAAGAAGAACCTTACGTGGATCTAGTCGATGATTACGAAGAAGATCCGGACGAAGATCCTGAAATGGACATGGACATCGATGACATTGATGATTACGAGGAAGATCCGGATGAAGAACCTGAAATGGACATAGACATTGAACCAATGGTTGTACGATCACTATCACCATTAACATCACCACCTCCTGTCTCACCAAACTCCTCTGAACCTAATCATACTACTCCCACTCAAGTTCCAAAGTCCACTTATGAGGTCGGCGGAGCATCCAAATTCACACATATGTTTGTAAATTCTGCCCAATATGAAATATATTCCTTAAAACAAGGCCTCGACCTAGCCCAACGTAAATTCAAAGCATGACACGCCAAATGAATGACTATGTATCCAAGGTTAATTCAGCCAAAATGGATGCCATGAACGCACAGCAAGACCTCTATTGGTTTAAACTTGATATGAGCTATGTAAGGAGAGATTTGACTCATGTTGGGGACATAGTCTTGGATCCCTTGACCGGCTTAGAAGACGTCAAGGATAGACTTACCTTAATTGAAAGAGCTCAAGACCAAGATGCGGCACAAATTCATGAACTACGAAACCGCCTAACTACATCAGAAATCCGATTAGACATTGCTAACTTTGACCGGTATCAGCTCAAGAATGAGTTATGTCGAATGCAATCTCAAATGTGTGACATACAACAAAGGCTACACAAGATAGTTGTCAAAGAAAACCGCCCCAATGATAGTGTGGATGTGCTTGCATCATATGGAGACAACGATCCGTCCGGACTACAACAAACCTCCAACCGATGTTAGACTAGTGTTCTAGTTATAGTTATCTTTTGTACTACTAAACTGATTAGTATCAGTTAGTAAAAGTTATGAAATCCATGTAATAGCTAGCGAGAGTAGAAACGTTGTAATTACTAAACTGAAAGTATCAGTTAGTAAATTTTGAAGAAGCTTGTAATAGGTTTCGATTTTGTAAATCAATCAACGTTATATGAATAAAACTCTTGTTTTATACTATCATGTGTTATACTTTTATATTTCAACATTATTATTCTATCGTTCTTATAAAAAATCATGCTTATTTCACAACTCTCTAATTACGACTTTTTGTACAATAGAAACATGGCGCCAAAGAAGAAGACACCACCAGCAATGACTCAAGCTGCTATTCGCAAACTAGTTAAGGACAGCGTAAACGCAGCACTCACCACTGAACGAGCAGCCGTAGCTGCAGAAGCTGCAGCAGCCGCTGAAGCCACCATAGCTGCTGAAGCTGCAGCAGCTGCTGATGCTGCAACAGCCGCTGAAGCCGCCACAGCTGAGGAAGTTGCTAAAGCTGAAGAAGCTGCCCGAATTGCCAACCTTAACACTGGAGGACCAAACCCAACTAGCCCTCCAGTGATAAATGTTGCTTCAGTACCTAAGGGTTGCTCATTCATTTCCTACTTGAAATGCGAACCCATAAAGTTTAAGGGTACTGAAGGAGCTGTAGGTTTGACCCACTGGTTTGAAAAAGCGGAGTCGGTATTTTTGGTCAGAAAATGTGCTGAGAGTGATAAAGTGCAATATGCCACTAGTACACTGTTGAATGAGGCATTATCATAGTGGAACTCAATATCTCAACCAATGGGCATTGAAAATGCTTATAAAATTTCATGGGATAATTTGAAGAAGATGATGGTCAAAGAATACTGCCCTCGCAGTGAGATGCAGAACTTAGAGGTAGAATTCGGGGATCATGTGGTGAAGGGAAATGACATCATAACTTACAACCATCGATTCCAAGAGTTAAGGATACTGTGTCCAACAATGGTTTCAACAAAAGAGAAATTGTTGGAACGGTATATCTGGGGACTTCCATCAAGTATACAAGGGAATATAACTGCAACAAATCCCAAGGAACTTGATGAAGCTATGCGAATGTCTCGCAGCCTCATGGATCAGGTGGTGCGTACGGCAGAAAACCGAAGACAAACCAACACCAACAATACCAACAACACCAACAACGCCAACAACTCCAACTACCGTAACAACAACAACAAGCGACCATGGGATGGTAACCGTGGAAGCAACAACAACAACAACAACAACAACAACAACAACAATCAAACTCGAAACAACAACCACCAAAACCAGCAAAACAAAAGGTAAGAAGCCGCAACGGCTTATGTTGCTGCACCAACCGGAGGTAGATACACTGGGACTCTACCCTAGTGTACCAAGTGCAACTACCATCATGCAGGTCCCTGCCCCGCCAAGTGCAACAAGTGTCAAAAACCAGGACATCTTGCCAAAGATTGCAGAGGCAAGGCTGTGGCTACTGGAGCTAACACTCAGCCAATAGTTACATGTTTCGGGTGTGGAGAAAGAGGACACTACAAGAACAACTGTCCTCAAAACCAAGGACCACGAGGCGGAGGTGCTCGTGGTAGAGCCTATGTCATGGGGAATGGAGAACCTCAGCAAAACCCGAATGTGGTTACTAGTATGTTCTTACTCAATAACATTCCTGTTAAAGTCTTATTCGATTCTGGTGCTGATATGAGCTTTTTATCTACTAGAATTGCGCCTTTAATTGATATCACCCCACTCACTTTAACCACTAGTTACAGTATTGAACTAGCTACCGGTGACTTAGTACATACTAATACCATAATCCCAGACTGTACCCTTAACCTCCTAGACCACCCATTTAACATCAATCTTATGCCAATCGAACTCGGAAGTTTTGATGTTGTCATTGGCATGGATTGGTTGTCTAAACATCAAGCTAACATCATTTGTGGCGAAAGAGTTGTTCACATTCCTTGTGACAATGAAACTTTGATTATCCGTGGTGATCAAAGTGGAACTCGAATAAACATCATCTCATGTATCAAAACCATGAAATACATTGAGAAAGGATGTGATGCTTTCTTAGCCCTCGTAAACGAAAAGAAATCTGATGAAAAACGTCTTGAAGATGTTTCTATTGCCCGTGAGTTTCCTGAAGTCTTTCCGGAAGAGTTACCCGGACTTCCACCGAATCGTCAAGTAGAATTCAGAATTGATTTAATACCAGGAGCGACGCCAGTTGCCCGCGCACCCTACAGGCTAGCACCGTCAGAGATGCAAGAGCTATCAAATCAATTACAAGAACTTTCGAGCAAGGGATTTATTCGACCCAGTTCCTCACCTTGGGGAGCTCCAGTTTTATTCGTGAAAAAGAAAAATGGGTCTTTACGAATGGGTATCGACTATCGTGAACTCAACAAATTAACCATAAAGAACCGATACCCATTACCAAGAATTGATGATTTATTCGATCAATTACAAGGTTTAACCTATTACTCAAAAATTGACCTACGAACAGGTTACCATCAAGTTAAGGTTCGTGAGGAAGACATTCCAAAAACAGCCTTTAGGACACGTTATGGTCACCATGAATTCCAAGTGATGCCGTTTGGTTTGACTAATGCACCGGCAGTATTCATGGATCTCATGAATCGAGTGTGTAAGCCATATCTGGACAAATTCGTAATCGTATTCATAGACGACATTCTCATATATTCCAAAAACGAAGAGGAACACAAAGAACACCTGAGAACGATTTTAGGATTACTCAAGGAAGAGAAATTGTATGCAAAGTTTTCCAAATGTGAATTTTGGATTCAATCATTACAATTCCTTGGACATGTGATTGACAAAACTGGTTTACATGTCGATCCTGCTAAGATTGAAGCTATCAAAGATTGGCCAACACCTACCACACCTACAGAAATTCGTCAATTTCTTGGTCTAGCTGGGTATTACCAAAGGTTTATTGAAGGATTCTCCTCAATAGCAAAACCTTTGACCAACCTAACTCAGAAAAACAAGAAATACGTGTGGGATGAGGATGAAGAAGAAGCTTTCCAAACCCTTAAACAAAAACTTTGTAGTGCCCCTATTCTAGCATTGCCAGATGGTATCGAAGATTTTGTAGTCTACTGTGATGCATCGTACCAAGGTTTAGGTGTCGTGTTGATGCAACGTGATAAAGTCATGGCTTATGCTTCACGACAACTCAAGGTTCATGAAGAAAATTACACCACTCATTACTTAGAGTTAGGAGCTGTAGTCTTTGCACTAAAAATCTAGAGACACTATCTATATGGTACTAGATGTACTGTGTTCACAGATCATAAAAGTCTACAACACATTTTGAACCAAAAAGAACTAAACATGAGACAACGTCGTTGGTTGGAACTGTTAAGTGATTACGACTGTGACATTCGTTATCACCCAGGAAAGGCAAACGTAGTAGCCGACGCCCTGAGCCGAAAGGAACGGGTTAAACCACTATGAGTCCGAGCCTTAGTTTTAACCATAAATTCAAACTTTCCTACTCAAATCCTTCACGCTCAAGCTGAGGTAGTGAAACAAGAAGACATCATGAAGGAAAAATTGGATGGCATGATACAGAAGAAATTTGAAACCCGTTCAGACGGAACTCTATGTTTCCAAGGTCGAAGTTGGTTACCACTTTATGGTGGCCTACGAGACTTGATCATGCATGAATCCCGCAAATCTAAATATTTCATACATCCAGGATCTGATAAGATGTATCATGATCTTAAGCTACTCTATTGGTGGCCAAACATGAAGGCCGACATTGCAACATACGTTAGCAAATGTCTTACATGTTCCAAAGTAAAAGCCGAACATCAAAAACCATCTGGTCCATTGCAACAACCAGAGATTCCTATGTGGAAATGGGAACGAATTACTATGGACTTCATTACCAAGCTCCCTAAGACATCAAGCGGTTATGACTCCATCTGGGTCATAGTTGATCGTCTCACAAAATCCGGACACTTTATACCAATCACAGAGACTTATAAAATGGAGCAGCTTACTCGACTGTACGTCAAAGAAATTGTCTCGAGACATGGTGCACCAATATCCATCATATCTGACCAAGATGGTAGATTTACCTCCAATTTCTGGCAGTCACTTCAGGACGCCTTTGGAACAAATCTAGACATGAGTACAGTGTATCATCCTCAGACCGATGGTCAGAGTGAGCGAACCATTCAAATGCTATAAGACATGCTTCGAGCTTGTATAATAGACTTTGGAAAAGGATGGGATACTCATCTACCATTAGTTGAATTTTCCTACAACAACAGTTACACACAAGTATCAAAGCAGCTCCATTTGAAGCACTTTATGGTCGAAAGTGTCGATCACCTGCTTGTTAGGCTGAAGTGGGAGAAGTTCAACTCACTGGTCCAGAACTCATTCGAGAAACAACGGATAAGATTGTACAAATCAGAAGTCGATTAGAAACCGCAATAAGTCGACAAAAAAGTTATGCCGACACACGATGCAGACCCCTAGAATTCCAAGTCGGGGATAGAGTTATGCTGAAGGTATCACCTTGGAAAGGCTTGATACGATTTGGTAAACGAGGAAAACTAAACCCAAGATACATCGGACCATTCAAAATCCTAGCCAGGGTTGGTCTAGTGGCGTACAGACTTGAGCTTCCATCAGAACTCAGTAGTGTACACCCCACTTTTCATGTGTCTAACCTAAAGAAATGCTTGTCAGATGAATCACTCGTGATTCCACTCGATGAAATTCAACTCAGTGACGACCTTCAATTTGTCTAGGAACCCGTAGAATTATGGACCGAGAGGTCAAGCAACTTAAACAAAGCCGAATTCCAATTGTCAAAGTTCGTTGGAACTCACGACGTGGTCCTGAATACACATGGGAACGAGAGGACCAGATACGTCAGAAATACCCACATCTTTTTACCAACAAAGCTTCTACTCCCAACGCAAATTGATCTCCGGGATGGAGCTCTCATATGGGGTGGAGACTGTAACAATTAGCATTTTCAGGTTAACTTCTATTCCCGGAAATTTCACTATTCATTTTTATTATTTACTTTTACTATTCATTTTCTGGAATTAAATTTTTATTTCATATTCATGTGTGATAAATCATTTCCATGGTAAACTAAATGTTTGACATTCATCAGATCATTTTCGCAAAAGTTATTAAGGAATTACACGTTTAGGTTAAACGTAGTTTAAAAATTCTACGCACAACGAAAATCAATCGCGTTATTTTTCTCCGCATCAGATAAATGTTTGATACACTCATGATTAATTAGAGAATTAATCATGACTGAGAATAATGTCACCAAATATACCCTGGACCGTAAGAAACATAAAACTTACGTTTTCAGCACTTTTACTTAGCCGTAACCTTAGCCTATACCTGCACCGCATTTCTAAGACAATTTGAGTTTTCACATTATTTGGAAAAGTCAACATATTTTTCCCTCCTCCATTAACCAAAAATCATTCCTTGATTTTATAAATCATTCATTGATTTTTAGGCTCCCGGTTTTATGTCTAAAAGACATTAAATACCAACCGACACTAGACTGAGCCCAGTCTAGACATTATAAGTCATTTTAAGTCATTATCATTCTATTAGAAAAGTTACATTTAACTTTTCTCAATTTTACACAATATTCGTACGTTTTACGTATTACGCGTTTTAGAGCCGTGTTTCCAGTTTTAGCAGGGTTTGAGCACCCCAATGGAACCTACCACTCATTTTATATTTTATTATGGAGTATATTGACAAGTTTGGTCATTCTTTCAAGTTTCACATTTTTACGATACCCGGTTTTACGTTTTGTGGCTTAATCATTTACGGTTAGCATTTTACGGAGTCTAAACTATCTAAATAACTAGATATCTGATGAGGCGAAAAATGATCCATTTTTAGGGGGTCATTTAAGCCCGAATCCGACTTTATTTGATCAAATGTTGCCCTAAATCGTTCCTTTTGTGATTTTAGGTACTTGGAGAGTGAATTCTGGAAAAGAAGCAATTTTGGACGTTTTTGGAGCATAAAAGTGAAGAAAACGGCAAAGTATCAATTTTCCATGCTGGAAACACTAGGTGACGGCGTCAAGAGTTATACCCTGACGGCGTCAGACATCATGAATAAAATACCGTAGTTGATGACGGCGTCAAAAGTCATCCTGACGGCGTCAAAAGGCCAAGAATAAAATACCGTGGTTGGTGACGGCGTCACATAGGCCGTCATAAGTAGATCAAGGCCGTCCGAGGAAGTATTTGGCGGCGAGGTGACGGCGTCACAATGTTGTCTTGACGCCGTCAGCCCAGTTTTCCTATATATAGTTTTCTAGTTTTTACATTAAAAGAGAGAGAAGTTTTGGAGAAACCTTAAAGACGAATTTGGTGCATCTTTTACAGGTTTTTCAAGGGTTCCAAACCCTTGATACCTTGCATTGTAATTGAGATAAGTGTTCTTTTAATTCAATCAATATGTCTATGTGTTGGTTGTCTATATCTTGTTCTTGTCTCAATTCCATTATGCTAGGCTAGATCTCTTTTGTGTTTGCTTAGATCTAATGAAACCTAGATGTTGATTATGTGTTGATTACTTGTTTATTCTTGTCTTGGATGAATGATTTTATATGTTAGGCTTAAGAAAACTGGCAGATCTCCAAATGGTAACATGCTTGAACGTCTTAAGAAACATGAACCGAGGCGTACTAGGTCTTTATTGGTTGCATTTAATGCATGAGCCACTGTTTACAATCCCTATAGTTGTGTTGGGTCATGGTGTAGGAGGAGATAAGAGCTCATAGAATTGGGGAGTTATGTATGCCACCCCATGAATGGTATTAAGGAATACGATCCGTCATCCATGCAATTATAACAAGTAATTAACGTGTAAAAGATATCTAGGGAGTAATGAAGTCTAAGTAAACACATTTTCTCCAATTACTGCTCACAACCTTAGTATAATTAGTTTATTTTCATTTTTATTATTTTATTTTGATTGCATCTTAGTTTTGGGTTAGTTGAATAGCAACTAATTCCGCCCACTCCTTCAAAACCCGAGATTTTAACTTGCTTTCCATAAAATATAAAAACACAAAAATAATCATCCCTCACCTTTAGAACTAGTATTTAGGCTTTCTAATCCTAGCGACACTATTCCTAAGCTGAACGATCAATCCCCCGGTACTTGTCACTATACTATACTACAACGATCAGGTACACTGCCTGGTGGGGGTTGTAAGCTTCTCGAGATCCCTCAAGAGGTAAAGCCTGTTGCGATTCCCACGCATCAAGTTTTTGGCGCCGCAGCCCGGAGAATAGTTATTGTCTAGGTTAGGATTTCTTTTTATTAGGTCTACTTGCTAGATTCCTTTCTAGTAAGATTTTATTTTTATTTTTAGGTCTTCTTTAGTCTATCTTATTTCTTCGTGCCTTTGTTCGTAACTCTTTACCATCCGACATCATGGAAGGTGGTAACATCTTTGAACCCGTCATCCCACCACAACAAAACCCACCACTAGAACCCCTTAGGCTCCGAACCTTAGGAGAGTACTCCCGACCTAGCCATCAAGGCTACCGAAACACCATTGAGCTCACCGGAGCCAATGTGACCCCCTTGCGATCCGACACCATCCGGTTGGTGCAAAGCGGATGTGCATTCCATGGACTTCGTTCCGAAGATCCAAACCAACATCTTAAGGACTTTCTCAAAATCGTAGATTCCATAGACCTAGGTGTTGAAACTAGAGAGACTACCCGTTTACGCCTATTCCAATTCTCTCTACGGGATCAAGCTAGTCAATGGCTTGAGCGTTTACCCGCGGGATCCATCACCACATGGGATGATCTCACCACTCGTTTCCTTGCTCAATTTTTCCCACCGGGGAGAACTACTAAGCTTAGGAATGACATCTTGATGTTCCAACAACGTCAAAATGAATCTCTTTATGAAGCATGGACTCGTTTCAAGGACTTACTCCAAAAAGTCCCTCATCATGGCATAGATCTTTGGCTCCAAGTCCAAATTTTTTATGACCATATCGACATCTCCACGAGGCGAGTCATTGACCAATCGGCCGGTGGTAAGCTACGTGATCTTAGTGCGGAACAATCATGGGAACTCATAGAAGATCTTGCTCTCTATGACAACGAAAGTTGGAATGAACCCCGTAATATGAACAAAACGGTCAAGGCAATATCTTTGCCTTCGAACAATTCTAGCACTCCCGACCGTAGGATCATGGAACTTGAGGACCAAGTCAAGTTTCTCATGAAATCTTACGAAGCTCCGAAGCATTCAAGCCAAGTGAACAAAATCACTTCTTCATGCGAATTATGTAGTGGTCCCCATGACACTCGTGATTGTGTGGAACTCCCCGGAACAGCTTTTGCGGACTACGCATCCACGCGTATCGACGAAGCGGGAGATAAGTGGTACACTTTCAAGCCCGAGCCAAACACATACGGTGATTCATACAACCCCTCATGGAAAAATCACCCAAACCTTAGGTGGAAACAAAATCAACCCAATTCTTCCAATCCGCCTAATCGTTATCAACCAAACGGTCCACCATCCAACCGTACTTTCAACAACAATCCTTCTAACAATTATGGTAGTACCAACAATCTTGAAGGATTGATGTCAAAGTTCATGGCATCTCAAGAAGCCCGCATAGCTAGGTTTGAAACCGAATTCAACCAACACCAAACGGAGATGACCAACAAGATTGACAACTTGTTGAAAGCCCTCAACAACCAAACATTAATCACACCTAGGAAGGACACTAGGGACACCAATAGTGGAATCCAAATTAAGGACCCCTCATCATCCAAACATGTCCACTTTGTCAATGTTGTCACCATTAAGCCAATAAATAAGGAGATAGAGGAGAGTGACAAGGATGAAGTTAGAATAGAAGCCGATAGTAAGGATGAGAGTAGGGAAGTTGAGGTTAATAAGGATGAGGAATTAGAGGAGGTAGAACCTATAGAGGAATACTTTGATAAGTTGCCAACCAAGGAAGAACGGGAATACCATAAGGATTTATTCGATAGTCCCGAGAAAACATATATCTTTGGCGACCCCCTGATCAAAATGGGAGACCCCTCTAACATTAACATCCCATGTAATATCGGGCACATGCATATATGGAAAGCTTACATCGACCTTAGATCCCCCGTGAACATTATGACTAGGACTTTTTACAATTGGGTGATGAAGAAGCAACTCAATTTTAGGATGATGCCCGGTAAAAATTGGATAAGTAATTTTGTAGGGAGAGTTAAGGGATTACATGTGATTATAGGGAATCTTACCTATGAGATTGATTTTATGATAGTGGAAAACACTCGTCCGGTGATAGATGCTTGCCTAAGTCAAATAATATTTGGGAAACCATTTGTTGAGGCCACTAGGATGAGTTATGATCCGACTTTAGGGATAGTTAGATTCAAGGAAGAGAATGATGAGGTTGCTTACCAAATGCCCTACAAGATTGAGCAATACCGCCTTCTCTCTAATTTCGAAAAAGAAAGCAAGCAAACGGCTTATTATAGGAATGAGGAGGATAGACGTAGAGGAGTAGAGTATGTTAGAAATAGGATGCTTGGTTTCTACAAAGAGTGCTTGCAACTAGGTCCGGAATACAAAACTGGTTTAGAAGACGACCTAGAGAGTGGAACCAATGATGAGATCACGTGATAGCCCATGACTTTGAGTCTAGCTACAAGACTCATAAATAAAGAAAAGCGCTTCTTGGGAGGCAACCCATGTTTTGTGTGATTTTATTTGTTTGATTGTTATTTGCTTCCGTATGCATGTTTTATTTTTATTGTTGGTTGATCATGTTTCTCAATTAAAACGTGGAAATACTTTACTATGTTGTTTGGCCTAGTCTTAACTCCAACCTAAAAGTATTTTTGCAAAAGATAAGTGTAAGGGGAAACCCCAAATATGTTTTTAAGAAACAAACCGATCATGGTTCTCCACAATAATAAATGAGCATGTATATTCGTATTTGTTAGAGTCAAATGCTTGTATTGAGTCACAATGAAGTTTTGCAGGATTTTCCAGGAAGTAGGACCAAGTTTTTCCAGAAATTTTCCGGAAACTTAACATAAGAATTTCTGCAGGTCCATTCTGACGGCGTCAGAGTATTACTCTTGACGGCGTCAGGAGTAAAAAATCTGGAAATTTTACCGGTTTTGTTTTTCTAACGGAGTCTTATGGTTTTTGTGAATTATTAAGTTTTATAATCTCCAGGAAATCTGCAAACTTCATTCCACAAGCATTATATCTTACTTTGTTTTCTAGGATTTAGAAACTTATATAGGATGCCGCCGATTTTACGCGAGGTTGTCTTGTCTATTTTGTCAGGTTTCACAGGTTATGTTCGACAAGGAGATGATTTATATTCTGGAAGGGAAGCTTTGATTGTTCGTTTTCTTGGAAGAAGATTTAACCTGGCCACCTATAATCCATACCGAGCGAATCAGGGGAGTATTTGATTTCATTCTCTTTACTTTTTCACTTTTACATTCTTTACTTGAACATTGGGGACAATGTTCATCTTAAGTGTAAGGGGAGGGTAAAAAGATGATACCTTACATATGCACTTTCGCTTGAGTTTATTTTGTTTGATAGTAGATGTGTAATAAAACTATGAGAAATACTTGTTAGTGTAATTTTTGCGCCAAATTTAAAATTTTTTACAACATTTAGGAGTGAAACTTTAGCCATAGCAAGCGTCTCATGGATAGGAGATTGTATGACTAGCACATAACCGTATATTCAGAAAAATTTTCCACCCAAAAATGTGAGGTTCGCCTTTAGTGCTTATGAGTGTACCGGTAGCATTTAGATTCTAGAACTTGCGTTAGTGATGCATCCCGAGACCGCTAGTGAGACTACATTCGTGTGGTAGGATTTACTACATGATAAGAGGCATTAGGATCACCCTTGTGTTAAACCCGTATTATAATTACTTGACCATTTAAGTCATATTACTTGGCTAGTTAAGTCAACTAATTTTTCCCACACCCTTAGCGTTGTACTCATTTTTAGTACACGAAACCCCTAGTACACCCCTCCGAGCCTATCTTTTCGTTTCTAACTTTAAGCATCTTACTTAAAGGAAGAATTTGTTACACCCCACTTAAATGTACAACCAAATCGCCTTAGCCTTCCGTGTATGCGCTCATTTTTAGTGCATTATTATTATTTGTTAAACCCTAAGTTAACTTTCTAATTGATTACATGGTTGCTAAGTCGAGTCATATCCTTGTACATATTGTTTTGGGACGATTGGGACTCATGGGTAAGTACTTATTTATGGAGTAATGGGGAAGAACATCACTTATTACCCCCATATGTACGTTAATCTTAAAAGTGCTCCAAGTGTTTTGATTTTCTTAATTCGAGTCATTAGAATAGTTAATTGTAAAGTATGTAAAGATTCAAGTGTAAGGGGAATGCTCAATCCCCTATGATGTATTATTTTGGATGGTAGGGTAAGAGTGTATGCAAAAAAAAAAAAAAAAAAAAAAAAAAAAAAAAAAAAAAAAAAAAAAATTAGAAAAAAGGAAAAAGAGAGAAAAAAACATACGGACTACCATCCCGTTTTCATTCTATGTTCATTTTATGTTTTTGTTATTTTTCATTTATTAGCTTAAGTCGAGTCTAGTCTTGGCTTAGCAACGCCATCTTGTACATGTAATTAACCAAGATTGTTAACTCGCCACCAGTAAAACTTCCTTTATCCAACAAAACCGTGTAATTCATATCCCTATACCTAACGTTACAACCCTTTAAAAGACCTCTTTGATAGTTTATCCTAGGTGCTTACGCCATGTGGTGGAGGTTTGATCCTTTCCCAAGCCTATGGTAATCTATTTTGCTATGACAGGTAGTCAGAGATATCTTCCATTTCCATAATGTTATATTACTTTATTACACCCGAGAGATGTGAGTATCTAAACACTATTTGTGAGGTGCTTGTGTATGACCTCCGTGCTTGTCTATTGGTGTTTAGTGGAACGATTATTTGTTGTAATTACTTTTATATTAGTGTTAAATGACCCCTAACTTGTCTTTTGAGTAGAATAAAAGCGCATTTGCTTGAGGACAAGCAAATCTCAAGTGTAAGGGTATATGATGAGGCGAAAAATGATCCCTTTTTAGGAGGTCATTTAAGCCTGAATCCGACTTTATTTGATCAAATATTGCCCTAAATCATTCCTTTTGTGATTTTAGGTACTTGGAGAGTGAATTCTGGAAAAGAAGCCATTTTGGACGTTTTTGGAGCATAAAAGTGAAGAAAACGGCAAAGTATCAATTTTCCATGCTGGAAACACTAGGTGACGGCGTCAAGAGTTATACCCTGACGGCGTCAGACATCATGAATAAAATACCGTAGTTGATGACGGCGTCAAAAGTCATCCTGACGGCGTCAAAAGGCCAAGAATAAAATACCGTGGTTGGTGACGGCGTCACATAGGCCGTCATAAGTAGATCAAGGCCGTCCGAGGAAGTATTTGGCGGCGAGGTGACGGCGTCACAATGTTGTCTTGACGCCGTCAGCCCAGTTTTCCTATATATAGTTTTCTAGTTTTTACATTAAAAGAGAGAGAAGTTTTGGAGAAACCCTAAAGACGAATTTGGTGCATCTTTTACAGGTTTTTCAAGGGTTCCAAACCCTTGATATCTTGCATTGTAATTGAGATAAGTGTTCTTTTAATTCAATCAATATGTCTATGTGTTGGTTGTCTATATCTTGTTCTTGTCTCAATTCCATTATGCTAGGCTAGATCTCTTTTGTGTTTGCTTAGATCTAATGAAACCTAGATGTTGATTATGTGTTGATTACTTGTTTATTCTTGTCTTGGATGAATGATTTTATATGTTAGGCTTAAGAAAACTGGCAGATCTCCAAATGGTAACATGCTTGAACGTCTTAAGAAACATGAACCGAGGCGTACTAGGTCTTTATTGGTTGTATTTAATGCATGAGCCACTGTTTACAATCCCTATAGTTGTGCTGGGTCATGGTGTAGGAGGAGATAAGAGCTCATAGAATTGGGGAGTTATGTATGCCACCCCATGAATGGTATTAAGGAATACGATCCGTCATCCATGCAATTATAACAAGTAATTAACGTGTAAAAGATATCTAGGGAGTAATGAAATCTAAGTAAACATATTTTCTCCAATTACTGCTCACAACCTTAGTATAATTAGTCTATTTTCATTTTTATTATTTTATTTTGATTGCATCTTAGTTTTGGGTTAGTTGAATAGCAACTAATTCCGCCCACTCCTTCAAAACCCGAGATTTTAACTTGCTTTCTATAAAATATAAAAACACAAAAATAATCATCCCTCACCTTTAGAACTAGTATTTAGGCTTTCTAATCCTAGTGACACTATTCCTAAGCTGAACGATCAATCCCCCGGTACTTGTCACTATACTATACTACAACGATCAGGTACACTGCCTGGTGGGGGTTGTAAGCTTCTCGAGATCCCTCGAGAGGTAAAGCCTGTTGCGATTCCCACGCATCAATATCTCATCCAAAACCTAGTCACTCCCCCCTTATCCATTCCAAACCGCTAATAGGGGGGGAGTCACCCTTGGTGTGGCTTAATCTCATGCTTAGTTACCTTGGATGATTACATGTGTATAAGCTTCCTAAACAAGCTTTGCATAGTCATGTAAAGTAACCTCCTTAAACTCATATATAAACCCCCTCCCCCTCTCTTGTGCCATCCCATATAGCTCACACAAACACCACAACCTTAGCTCATTTACTTCCAATTTTCATGCAAGATTCAAGTGCTACAACAACATAGAAACCCTAGTTTAGTTTTGATTCATCAAACTACTACTAAACCCTAGAAACTTTGGTGATTTCTCTTGAGTTTAAATATACTCAAGTCACCTCAACCTTCATCATCTCTCTTTCAAGAATACAAGAGTAGAAAGATTGCTTGAAGTGAAGTTAAGAGAAGAGAAGCATAATCAATCAAAGTTCTTACCTTACATGTTACTTACCTTTCTTTATTTGAAAGCCAAAAGTTGTAAGGAAACTCTAGTGTATTTACTTGCTAAATATCATTTTCATGCTCATTATATTTCAATCATACTATATATTGTCTTGTTACTAGGTTCATGATGTATAAAATTTGGTAAAACAAGTTATAGTAAATATATGTTAACCTATATTCATTTAACAAGATAACTAGTAACTTTCATGGAGAGATTCGACCAAAATGGTATAAGTATGATATTCTACAATTATATATTGTAGTAGAGGACTTAACAAGGAAACCATAGCAACTTGAACCACCTAAAATGAGTTTATAAGTAAAAAGTTATGACCATTTGAAGTTACCAAAACTTTACGGCAAAACTGCCAAATACCTTCTGTAACAGAATTAAACACGCAAAAAGAGGCCCTTCTGCTCCGATTCATCAAAAAGTTAAAGCACGAAAGTTGTCCAGAATGATGTTTCTTCAAAAACTCAGGAGCACGTATCCAGAAAACCAATAACGAATGAGATTTTCTTCAGTTTCTTAACAGCTATTTTATATACCAAACTTACTATATTATGGTTATGATTTATTAAGACCAAGAGGTCTAATGACCTAAAGCCAAGACCACAACCATGGCTAAAGCCAAGGTTGAGTCTCAAACCCATGGTAATAATGACCAAGGTCACGGCGAAGCCATGACTATAGACCATATAAACTTACCAAGGCGAAAACATGAGCTAACGACCATATAAACTTACTAAGGCGAAAACATGAACTTGAGAATTAGCGATAACTTAAACATGCAATTTGGATCTACTCCATCCAAAGAACCATGAGATCATACAAGTAATATTCATACAAGACTTAAGAAACATTGTAATAACAATCTTCATTCGAAAGTAAACTTTCCTAAGTTTATTCAAGTATTTGGACATGTAACTTTTCGGATAAAAAACTTATATTTTTATCAAACACTACAATAGTAGGGAGCTTCATGTGAGGAGTTCATACGGGTAAACCGTCGAGATGAGTTGTGGATTTACGATTTAAAGTGTCCTGGCTCCTCGAACGTTTACTACATGACTTCTGAATTATGTATGGCCCGAACGGTAGTAAGCGATATACAAAACTATACATGTTCATAAACAATTTATATTCAAAGTCTTACACTATATACTACGTACTACATCATGAACTAAATGCAAGATATATATAGGAAATTCTTCATATTCTTTACTCCAATCCTAAGTCGCAACATTCTATTATAGATTGCTCGTAGAGACCTTCTCGATTCGCCTACTATTTTCACTACTCACTACATAACTTAAGGTGAGTTCATAGCCCCACTTTCCATTACTTAATTGTTTTACAAACCCTTGGGGGGAATACATGCTATTTTAACCGAACACAATGCTTTCAAACTGTATGCTTGCCTGATTGTTTATTATCACTAAGTACCATCCTTGCCAATCCAACATCCCTTATTATGATACATTTAATCACTAGTAATAGTGAGCGTGAGTATTGTGAATAGGCCTATTGGGATTGACGAATCCCATTTGTATTGATTACATTCAAACAAATGCACTATATTTGAAACTTAGGTATGACGGCAAAGTACCTACCGGGATAACTCCGCCGATTGATATTGGTACCCATTAACGTCTTTGTGTCATAAGCTTAGTAAATGATAATAACTGTTTTGTTTTCCAAACATGAGTATGAGTCTAATTAACTCACACTACCAACATATTGTGTTCAACTACTTAACAAACTCTATGAATATCACTCAACCTTTGTGTTGACCTCTTTAGCATGTATTTCTGGTCCATGATGATCAAGGATGGCACGGAGGGGCACGGACTAAATAAAGAAGGCTATAATATATTTTGTCATTCGATAAAACATCAAAAGACTTTATATTGATGTATTTTGTAACATGGAACCTTTTTGGGACCTAACTATGTAAACTCTGATATATTTGAATAAATTCGAATGATAAGTCTTTTTAAAACGACTCAGTTAGAGATCAATTTCTATTATTATGACTGTTGTGCTGACAAGTAACACCCAAGTTGAATTTCGTTGTATCATTGAATTGGAGGTGTTACAGATGAACTTTGATGGAGAGAGGAGACAAAAAAATATGTTAAATGGGTGAAGTTGGTCACGTGATAGTGAGGTACTCTACTTAAATAGATTTAAAAAAAAAATATATTATAGTATGATACTCCCGTATTTTGTTTTGGATTTTTTACTTAAGGTGTTTTGAAATGATGGGCTGATTGTTTAACACGAACTGTACATTTGTACATGACTAGTTTATTTTCTCAGTTTCTTAATTTTTATTTATTTATTATATCTACATTTTTCGTATAACTAATCATTGTTTCTTAATATTTCAGTTGTGTCAATTAAAAAAAAATAAAAAATAAAAAATGTCCACCTTATAATTTGTTTATGTCTAAAAGAATATTTAAAAGTGTTATTTTGTCATATACTAAAATACTAAAAAAATCTCATGATGCACCAAAGAATCTCATGCGATTCGTAATGAATCCTTTGAGATTCACAATAGATCTCATGAGATTCACAATAAATCCCTTAAGATTCATAAGAATCTTATGGGATTTATACCGAATCGCATGGGATTTACACACATTTACCCATGTGATCAAACAGAATATAAGTAACAAGCATTATACATTCAAAGTAAACAAGATATATTCAAAGTGAACAATAATTTTTTATAACCTTACACAACAAAAATAGAATCTCAAGTGATTTTGTACTTCCGGTTTATATAAATCAAAATGAAAATCACATGGGATTTATACAGAATCCCATGTGATCCATACAGAATCCCATGATATTTTTTGATAAATCACTTGTAATTCATAAAGATTACCCATGTGATTCATACAGAATCCCATGAGATTCTATATGAATCACATATAAGATACTCGTCAAGTATCTTTATGGAACATATGGGATTCTACATGAATCTCAAGGGATCAAAGAGAATCACATGGGATTCTGTATAACAACATACAACTTTTTAATAAAGACATTCCAAGAGCAAATTTAACAGTCATAAAAAACATCTTCCCTTAAAAAGCTGTGACATAAAAGTATAAAACCCAAAACAGTGATTTACTCGTTTTTACAAATCACTTGTAATTTTTAAAAATAACAAATTACAAGTGAGTTTTTTACGAATTCCGTTGGATTTTTTTACGAATCCCGTGGGATTTTTTTACAATCCCGTGGGATTTTTCTGGACGAAAATTTTGAAAAAAAAAAAAAATCGTCTTTTTACGAATCCTGTGGAATTTCCTTATGAATCCCGTGGGATTTTTCCGGACGGAAATTTTGAAAAAAAAAATCGTCTTTTTACGAATCCCGTGGGATTTTCCTGGACGGAAATTTTGAAAAAAAAAAAATCGTGTTTTTACGAATCCCGTGGGATTTTTTTAAGAATCCCGAGGGATTTTCTTGGACAGAAATTTTAAAAAAAAATCGTATTTTTACGAATCCTGTAGGATTTTTTTACGAATCCCGTAAGATTTTTTTAAGAATCCCGTGGGATTTTTTTTACGAATCCCGTGGAATTTTCGTGGACAGAAATTTTGAAAAAAAAATTGTCTTTCTACTAATCCTGTGGGATTTTTTTTAAGAATCCTGTGGGATTTTTTTAAGAATCTATGGCATTTTCCTGGACGAAAATTTTGAAAAAAAAAATCGTCTTTTTACGAATCCCTTAGGATTTTTTTACGAATCCCGTGAGATTTTCCTTGACGGAAATTTGAAAAAAAAAATCGTCTTTTTACGAATCCCATGGGATTTTTTTACGAATCCCGTGGGATTTTTCTGGACGGAAACTTTGAAAGAAAAAATCTTCTTTTTACGAATCCCATGGGATTTCTTTACGAATCCCGTGGGATTTTTTTGGGCACGAATCCCGTGAGATTTTTCTGTACGAAAATTTTGAAAAAAAAAAGTTCGTCGAAAGTATATAACAATGCATATCTATAGAAAGAGGATTTAATTCTCGTCGCGATGGTGTATTTTTCGTAGCTTGAAGATTTACCGTTTGCAAGATATGTTGTTTTTTTTTAAAAAGTTAAAAGTGGGTTTTAAATTAAATGAGCTAAAATGTCAATTTTGCTTTCACTTTGTTATTTTTTTGTTTGATCTTAGCTATTAGATGAAAGGTGGATGGATAGTTGAGATTGACTTATTTATTTTTTAAAGGATACTTGTTTTGCATAGATCTTAACTCATTTTACTATATTCAATTTGACAATTTGTGTACTTGTTACACCCTTAGAGAAACTTAATTATTAAGCATCAAAACAAGATTTAGGGTGTGTTTGATAAACACTGAATTAAATAACTCAGAGGTAAAAACTGAATCGGTCAAAGGCCCCTTTGTTTGGTAGATAAAAACGTTTGCTGAGTGGGCCACACAAGTTCTGAATGGGCCACCTCCCATATGCATGCCCTGTGATTCAGCGTCTACCATTTTCTCCTAAATACCCTTTTTTTTTCTCTCATTACCGCTCCTTCTAAACCATCTCACCAGTAGCCATCAACTATTTTCTCCCATGCTTAATCCGCTCGGTTTGTCTTGATCCCGTTGTCATACAATTGTTGCAGGTAAGACCTTATTATTTTTTTATTTTTTCAAGTTGTATCTTTAGTTTATCCATTGATGATTGATTACTTTGGGGACTTAAGAGCACTTGCAGCAATAACGCCACATTGGTGTTAAAACCAATTTAACGTGCGTTAACAAGGCGTTAACCGATGGCAGTGGTTGCGTTAATGCTGCGTTAACGGGCAAAGTTAAAGGGCTCACGCTGCTTTAAGCTTGGGAAGGAACGGAAAAAAAAAATCACTTTAGCCCCTTTAAACGGTAAAGTAGCCGTTATTTTCAAAAAAAGTTTCATATTACCCCCTCGAAACGTATATAAACGGCTAACTTGGATAAAAATAAATAAATAAATAAATAAAAAATTAAAAATTAAAACCTTTTTACTACCAATATAAATACCCATTCAACTCAATTCTTTTTTTTTTTTCACACTTTCACAACTCAAAATATTCACTACTACACTTCTAATAGCCCAAAAAAAAATGTCTCAAGGCAACAACAACAACTCGTTTCAAAACCTTCTCGGTGGGTGGGGGAACCCATATGCGGGTTCATCGTCAAATCCGAATTGGGATAACCCTACCCAATTCGGTATGTCGAGCGAAGAAGTTTTCCAACAACATCAAGAGTTACGGTATTGGCAAGAAAGCCAACAACGAAACTCCCTAAATACCGATTTCCAAAACCTTCAATTCACTCAACATTCTCAAATGGAAACAAACGAAGTTCCCGAAACACCTACCTCTCCACCAAAGAAATCCAAGGGACGTATTAACCGAAAGTCCAGAAAAAACAAAGAACCAGTTGACGATGATGAAGGACACCGAGAAGGCATACATACACGTTGGCAACCAAGTGAAGAAAAATTACTTGCTACGTGTTGGGTGGCCGCTAGTGAGGATCCGCTACTCGGTCCTTCCCAATCGGGGGAAACGTTTTGGCAACGGGTTCAAAATGAGTTCAATAAAAACAATTTTCAGAAACGCGGTAAAGATATGATGCAAGGGAAGTGGCGCACGTTGAACCATTCTTGCTCAAAATTCAACGCGTGTTTCAAACGTGCTCAACGCGATCAAAAAAGTGGAGAAAATGATATGGATATCCTCACACATGCCAAAGAATATTATCGTGTGGAGAACAATCCCGCCCCGTTTAATAATGAGGCGGCTTAGAATGTTTTTCGTTCTCATAAAAAATGGGACGCGCCGGATCCGATTGATTTAACCGGTGATGTCCCAAGCCACACAAACGAGACGTTGTTTGGAAGTGATGCACATCAACGTCCGATCGGAAAAAAGCAAGCTTCAAAGAAACAAAAATCCTAGACAACGACAAGTACCGGGGGCGCGAGTACCGGAGGATCTGTTTCGTCGGCCCAATTCGGGGAGGCTTTGCGCGAGGAATATCGGGCTAAACGTGAAGATGCGGCCTTGGCTTACAAAGCAACCGCTGAAAACCAATACTCAGCAATACGGATGAGGGACTTTGAATTTTTGTTGGTCGACACTACCGGCAAAGATCCTTACTACGTGAAGCTGGTGAATATGGAAAAGGACCGTATCATTGAAAAATACGGGTTGCCAAAGCATACGGAATGAATAAATGTGTCGTGGTGTAATGGTTTTTTTTTTTTAGTTCGTAATGTTTTTTTTTATTTATTTTATAATGTATTTTTTTCTATTTTATTTCGTATTGTATTTTTAATTTCGTAATGTATTGTTTTAATTTCGTAATGTAATATATTTTAAGAATTGATGTTATGAGTTTTAAAAAATGAAGTATTAGTTTTTGTTTAGGGTTGAAATTGAAAATATATGAAAAATTGAGTTAAATTGAGTTAAGGTTGAATTATTGTTGTGGGTGTTTTTTTGTGAGTTAAAGTGAATGTGTTAAAGCTGATGTGGCGCTGACGTGATATTGTGTTAAGTTTTAACCCAGGTTACGGATGTAAATGCTCTAAAAGTGAGATACTTGTTGATGTTAAAATGAAATTGATGTTATGTGATAAAAGATGGTAGTATGCGTCTGTCATAATTTGCAGGTATCTCATTGCTATCTTTTTTGAGAAAATTACAAAAAGAGTACAAAAGTACATAGAGTGGTCACTATGTAGTCACTTTTGTACCTCTTTCCCAAAAGAGTCATGCTCAACTGCTCGACTGCTCAACTCCACTAGAATCATGCCACGTGTCCCACTAGATGTTGTACCACAAAATCTTTATAAAATCTATTTCACTATTCACAGGTACAAAAAGAAATAGTTTTTTATTAAATGACGGTGCTCAACCTTGGTGCTCGACTGACGGTGCTCAACTTATGTGCTAACTTTTTGCTTAGGAAATTGAACCATATCTTTTACCATCAAATCAAATCTTTTACTTTTAAAATTAGTTTTCCTTTTCTTTTTTTTTTTTTTTTTTTTTTTTTTTTTTTTTTTTTTTTTTTATCTTTTTTGGTAATTTGCTTTTCTCATTTTGTAAAAAAAAAACACGCACAAAAACACTCACAAAACACAACTTTTTTTTTTTTTTTTTTCCTTTTTACTATCTGGTGGTTAAAAAAAACACGCACAAAACACACACTACTCTTGGTAAATGTGCATGGATTAGATCAAGACGATTAACGTCGTTTCTGAAAACAAAAACACACACCAAAAAACACACAAATCTGGTGGTTATCATAAGTTTAATCGGTTACCAAACCGATTCCGATTTGCACAGTAACGCAGAAAGTGTTTTGGGTGAATCCGACCAGTAAAAACGTGCGATGGAATCTATACAAGTAAGTAAAACGTGCGATCATTGATGTTCTTGTTCAATTTAAGTATTTTTTATTATAATAGATCGTTGTGATTAGGGGTACCACATCTTTGTAGTTAGGATTATGCACAATAACCCACATTTAGATTGGGATATTGATTATTTGATTTATTGCCATTGCGTTACCAGTAAACTTAGGGTTATGGTTATTGTTTTATTGTATTGGAGGTTTAAAGATTTTAGTGCTTATTACCAGTTTAAGGATTTTAGTTTAAGGTATGTGACATAGTTAAAAATAGTTAACATAGTTAAACTTAGGGTTATAGGTATGTCTGATTGTTGTTTAGGCTGTTTATGTTATGTATGTGCCATAGTTAAAATAGTTTAATAAAAAACAACAACAAGATACTCAAGATGTTTTGACATCGAACGACCACTAACGACCTAATGAGATATTTCATTAAACTTGAAAATCTACTGAATTCATAACAACTTAGATAATTAAAAAGCCTAAACTTACTAATACAACAACAACAACATTATTCGAGCTAAAGATTGCTCTTATATTGACTAATTACTTGAAATTAAGATTCTCCATGTGGCTGCAAAGTGATTGAGTTGTTTTCGTTTGAGGTTTCTTAAACCATTTTAGCTTTTTCCTGAGTTTCGTTATCTCCTGTTTCAATTTCATGCATTCTGCATTCGCTTTGATGCATTTTGAACACATTGCATTTTGAGGTCTTGACCCTGAAATTCTGAGACTGGGAGAGTAAGCCGAAGCTTCCTTTTTCACCATCTTCATTAGTTGTGTGGAGATGAATTGAAACAACATGTATGTAGGAGTTTATATATAATGTGATTGTGGGTAGATGGATTTTAGGTGAAGCTTCATTTATCATATCATAAATATATCCATCTCCCCAACTACCAGTCGAGCATGAGACACTTTTTTGGGTTGGAATTTAATGATGTTGGTACTTTTCTGTTATGTTTCTTAGAAGAGATCTCTTCTTAGAATTGTTTTATTGTTATTCCGCAAACCATGTAATAAATCAGCCACTATACGTGTTTTCTTGATAAGGATTATTATAACGTAATGAAACGATTATTTTGGATAACGCAACTGGTTGTAGGAAGATGATGTAAGTTATGCACAGTGCAGAAAAAACCATATATAAGGATTATGGGTTTCTAAACAACAGCTACCTTCGATGCTTTGAGTGACTTTTAAATAAGCAAAATCCTACTCGCCGCTTACCAAAATGAAATTTCCAGCCACTTTCAACGAACTGTCCACTTAATATCTGATGTTTTCTGTTTTAGAGATTAGTACGTCTTATTAGGTAGTTGGAGAATTATTAATTAGTGCAAAAGCTAATTAGGTTTTCGCTGAGTTTATAAGCCGAAATGAATAAGCCAAATTATATCCATATGTACTGTTTTATATGTTTTAAAATTATGTTATTTTTTCTACTCTGAGATTATAGTTGTTTACTTATGTGCGTATGCCAATTTCATAAACATATGCTAACATGTGTATGTTTTGTTTGTTGTTTTGTATAGGTGTATGATGCCAAGGTCAGTACTAGAACCAAGCTGCATTATATTAATACGATAAGGCAAAAGTTGTGCTCCAATCCTGAACGACTTAAACTTTTTAAAAACACTATTTTCGGTAAATGGTTACAGATAAAAACATATGAGCATGATAACCATTTACTTCATTATTTACTTCAACACCAATGTCCTGTTGAAAACCCTAATATAAGTACTCCCCATGTATTTAGATCTTTGGGGAAAAAGCTTAGAATTTCGTCGGGAAGATATGTGCTTAGTGTTAGGTTTTAGATTTGGTGATGTTTCTTTAGAGCATTTAAGGAAACGGCAATCTGGTTTTGGTAAGCGTATATTAAATTTTCTTCGGGAGAGGCGTACTGAGAAAATTAGTCATATAAAGGCCGAACACCTTTTTCGGATTCTTGTTGATAACGTTGAGTTTGATGAACTTTCAAATGATGATGCTGTACGCGTTTGTCTGCTTCTATTCTTAGAGAACATTTTTATGGGCAAACAGGAAAGAAATTTAATTTCCAATGAGATCCTGGTTTTAGTAGATGATTTTTATGCTTGGAATGCATTTCCATGGGGCGAGTATATTTGGGTTGAGTTTCACAAGAGGGTTTATAATGCTCTTTCAAAGGTTAGAGACAGACACTTGTTAGAAATTGCTTCCAAGGGTGATCGTTACACTGCAACATATACATTGTGTGGATTTGCTTTCGCTTTGAAGGTTCGTATAATCCATATTTACAATGATTTAAATTTTAGTTGTCTGACCTTAGTATAAGTTATCAGTTTGAGTCCAATATATATTTATGATAACAGTAAGAATAATTCTTTCAGATTTGGGTGTTGGAAAGCTACCACAGTTCAAAATATTGGTGGAATAAAGAAGACAATGTGATCCCTCGGGGTGTTGCTTGGGCTGATGGACATAGGTTTGAGAAGACCGATTATGATCTTCTTTTTCATAATACTGAAATGGTTCGTCTCGTGCCGACAGGTTGGAATATTCTGTTTTACACTCATCGTTTATTATTTTTACTGGTATTAAGAGAATGGTGTTAGTGTATAACATTTTTTTTATATCCAGAGGCTGAGGTGAATGAACTTTGGTGGGCATCGAGTGTAGACTATTTCCGAAAGTATACCGATATAACACCCTCACCAGCAACTCTCACACCTGCTGTCAATAGATCATGTCAACGTGCAAAGTTGACACCACGGAGAAGAGGTGGTTCTGCTGTTTGTACAGATTTTCATAGGACATGCACGTATCAAGGCATGCCGAACATGGGGGTAGTCGTGCCACCTACAGCAACGCTTATAGCTCAAATGGCTAATATGCAACTGCAAATTAATGAGTTACATAAATTTCTCCAACATTTGAAACCTGATGGGAAAGGCGACATTCCGATGATTGAAGAATTGCCACCTACAACAACGATTATAGCTCAAATGGCTCATATGCAACGTCAAATTGATGAACTTCATAGATATATAAAGAAATTGACGCATGATGGGGTTAGTGAGAATAATGGTGTTTCATCCGACGCTACACGAGCATCCCCTGATAAGGTTATATTACTTACAATACTTTTAAGCTGTTTAATTGTTTGTCCTTAAATATATATAGTTGTATATAGTTTAATTGTTTGAACTACTTTGGCCATTCGAATATGATGTTAAGGTTGACCTAAACTACTAGACAAAGTTGGCTAGGATAGTATTTATGACACTAGTCACACTGATGTATTTAATAACTTACCTAAACTACTTAACTTCATTAATACACTACTTTGAACTACAGAATTTTAGTTTATAAATAAGTCTCAATATTGTATACTTATTCACACCTTCATAGTTTTTAAAACCCTATCTAAAACCCAACTTACAGTCTTTATCAAAAATGTCCGACAACATACCATTTGAGATTCAAATGGAGATCATTAATAAACTTCCTGTACATGCCTTACTTCAGTTTAGAACTGTTTCAAAGACATGGAAGTCTTTCATCGACTCTTCCAACTTCCTTTTTGGTTTTGGTGTTCGCTCGACTCTGCCTTGTTGTTCACTTTTAATGTATAAGCAAGGTTTTGTTGATTCAAAATGTATTTGTTTAGTTGATAATAATGTCAACATGTCACTGCAAGTTTGCCTTTTTCCAAGTCTCCCTAGAGTCATTTGTAACACAAGTCTCAGATTTTGGAATCTTGTTCCAATTGGCACCTCTCATGGTTTGTGGTGCTTTTCTGATTCTTTTAAGATGGCTGTTCTTTGGAACCCGTCGATAAGAAAATCAGTTGCTATAGTTATCCCTTATTCGGAAAGTCAATCTGAGTCTGATAAAGTTAATGTGTGTTTTGGTGTTAACCCCGACACCTTTGACCCTACCATTTTAAGGATTTCATATCCGGTTCATGGACAAGGATTGTGGGATGTTTCATTATTTACATTGAGCTCCCGGTGTTGGAAGAAGTTAGAAAATCAACATCTGCCTCGTCAATCAATCTGACTCAAACGGTCAAGTCAGGCGGTATTAGGTAGTTTCATTTATTGGGTGGCTTCTGAAAGGATCTTTGATTCTGATGGTGTTTCTTCGCAAAAAAGTTATATGATTGTCTCATTTGATTTGGTTAACCACAACTTTTCGGTATTAGATATACCTGACAGATTAAGAGTTTTGCTTCCTGTACCTTTCTATATTTCAAAGCTAAGAGAGTCCCTTGTTATTTTTGGCAACATGATAGGAAATCAGTGGAACACCTTATTCATATGGCAGTTAAATTTGGATGGTGTTAACAAAATAAAATCGTTTAAAACACTATTTAACATATTCACTCCTCATTTATTAAAATTACTTGGGTTTACGAATAGCGGGGATCCAATTGTTGAATCTGATCAGCCATACCAAATGGATCACACTCTTCAAGTCTTCCAATGTCAGTCACAAGAATTTACTAATCTTCGTGTTGAAGCTGATGCAGGGTCCTTCTTCATGAGCCCCTACAATGAATCATTACTTCTCCTTACTCTACCAGATTGTTCAATATATTATTTTGTAACTTTGTATCTTATGTAGGTTTGTTAGATAGTTGGTATGTGTTTATCTGTAGTTGTGGAAATCTGTTAGTTTGTACGTTTTTTATAAATGTTATGTATAATAGAGCCATATTTTTATTTGTGTTCCTTTTGTTTATTCAATATATACATTTTTTTGTAGCCAACTGGCAGTGATGGTATGGATGTTGATGTTAATGAAAATCCGAATGAGCGAGAACATATCTTCAGTTCTTGTAATGATTTATCTACACAAGAAGTGCAAGAAGTAATAGTTGACCTTTTTGGCTCACCTCAAGATCCTATATGTGGTCAGGTAATATATCCGAGTTATTTTGTTTATTTAGGATTTAATACATACCCGAAACAAAGTTATTTTGACTGTTTAAACGTGTATTTTATTAGGATGATAATGTATGCGACATTGATCAAGTGATGAATGAAACCGAAACGAAAGACTCACCTTTTAACCTGGTAAACTTGTATTGAACCTTTTAAAATAATAAAAAGTTTAATAAACATGTACATTTATAAAATTTAAACTTTTTTACAGGTTGGTAGTCGTTTTGAAGTTGATGAAGCTGTGGAATTGAATGCCAAGATGAGCGACAGAAAAGAAATTCAGTCTCCTAATATGGTAAATATGTGTTAAACTGAACTGTTTTTCGTATACGCACAATTATGACATTAACACAAACTGAACTGTTTTTCAGGATGAGAATCTTGTTAAAATTGATGAAGATGTGGCATTGAAGGGTGTAATGAGTGAGGCGCAAAACTCAGAGTCTCCTTTTAACCCGGTAAATATACCTTCATACCATGATACTTTTAGATCAATTAATTTTTAGTTGTTCCTATTTAGACGAAAATTATATTCCTATTAACGATCTAAGAGCGAGAGAGGATACTATTTTGGTTTCGTCACTCAGGATGTATATAGGTAACAGGATTGTTTGTGTCAATTTGATACTAAGATCTTTTGGTTATGTGAAGACGCCTTACCTATATTATTACCTATCTAATTATAACATGTATACTGAGTGAGGCGCAAAACTATGACATTAACACAAACTGAATTGTTTTTCAGGATGACAATCTTGTTAAAATTGATAAAGATGTGGCATTGAAGGGTGTAATGAATGAGGCGCAAAACTCAGTGTCTCCTTTTAACCCGGTAAATATACCTTCATACCATGATACTTTTAGATATGATTTTTTTTAGAGTAAAGGAATTTAAACCAGTGTAGATGACGTTCATGTTATATTTCTTTTGTTAACCCATACTCTAGTTCTCTCTACCATTTAATTTAAGTTGTAAATTAGTTTTTATTTGTTACAATCAGGTTAAATTTATGAATTTTAGGCTTTAATTTTATTTTGTTAGTTTAAAATAACGAATATTACGAACTCCATTACAAATATTAAAATCAGCCTCAGTTACCATACTATCATAATCTTGTAGATTAGCCGCAAAACTCATAGTATCCTCACACAAATTATACTGTTTTTCAGGATGATATTTTTTTTGGCGATGAGGAACATGTGTCACCGATGGACGTTAAGTCAGAATCTGCTTTAACCCCTGCAATTAGCACTCCTTTTGAATGTGAGAAAAGTAAGGTTACAACCGTACGTGTGCCTTTTCAACGGGAGAGGAAGGTTAGCAAGGTTCTTCAATCCCCATTTATGCAGCAACCTTCGACTACACCAAGAAGGTATATAAAGCGACATCTGCAAACGGAACTTCCTAAGGTGATTGGACCTGATGGGAAAGAAATCAAACTTAAACCGTGGAAAGAGGTATTTAGTTACATCATTTTTTTTTAATTTTAATAAGAATGATGTAGCTTTATAGTTTTTAATTCATTTATTATTTGCTTTGGGTATTTCAGAATCTTCGTCGTAATGGTTTAGGAACAATGTTCAAAGTGTTTGTCCATCCAGAAATACAATTGTTCTTGGACTCACAAAGGAAGATTAAGAACACACGTTTTAGGGAGCAAAACAAGCTGAACGAGCTGTTTTTTGTCTTTCCATGGGGCAACGCATCTACGACTGCTAATGTCGATTTTTGGCTAGGATTATTGGGTAGGGACGAGGGAAACAGTGGTTGGCTAGGTGATACGGTAAGTAGTTTTTACATGCTTATAGTTCATGTGTTAGCTGCGGGGGGTATCCTAGCTAACTTATCTTTTGTTCCATTTTTTAAATGACATCATATTGCATTGTGGGTTGATTTTTTGATGCATTTTAGACCTTCTGATGCTGATTGGGTCATGGTTAGCCCATTTTTTGCCACACAAATCCTTCAGTTGCAAATGCCACTCTATTATGCAGACGGGGTAACAAACGGCATCCCGTGGTTTCGTGAAGGCGTCGAAAAGGTGTGTATTTTATTTGTCATATATTACAAATCTTAGTGTACAACTTTAACCTATTTTGCTTTTGGTGAATAAAGAAGGCATAACAAGCAACATGATACAACTTTACATGTTTTTAGGTGTTCTTTCCGATCAATGAAACTGATAAACATTGGTGCCTGGGCGAATTAGCCATTAAAACGGGTGTTATTACGATGTACGATAGCCTTTTCACTTATGATGATGATGAGCCACCTGAAGAATATATTGAAAAACGTCCCTGGTGGTCAAATTTCAGGTCAGTTTTTACTCATCAACTGCCCATGTATCTTGTTGAGAGTGAGGTGATGCAACTTAAGAATATAGATCCCAATAACTATCATGTCACCTTCCAGTATGCACGTGATGTGCCTATACAAGGTGGAAGGTATGGGGATTGTGGTATTTGGGTCTGTATATTTTTGTACAGGTTATCACATAATCTGTCGTTGAAGGTGAAGAATCCAGTTCAAACTGCTTTGGCTTATCATGAGTATTTGGCTGAATTTTACTGGAAATACAAGATTCCGATTCCGAGATGCTCCGTGTTGTTCTAAACATTTGTATCTATGTGCCTTTATGGTTCTAAAAATTTGGCAGTGTATTTATATCCTGCAAACACTGACTTGTCTTTTGTTAATGTATCATATGCCTAATGTATGAAACGTAATGGTTGTCTGATTTAATTGCAACTTATCAAGACAATGGTTTTCTCTTCTTATATATTTGTTTAATGCATTACAAAGTTGGCTACGTTAGGTTATGGTCGTTATATTTGGTTTTGCTCGACTGGTGGTTGGGGAGATGGTAGTTGGGGAGATGTCATTTAATTATTTGTGTGGTATAAAAATAAGTCAATAGCATATGTAATTCCCACAAAAAAAATTTATGTACCTTTTTATTTGTTAAAATCTCTATTTCAACGTGAAAATGAATTCACCACCAAACTGGGAAGAATTACTTGACATAGACGACTCGGATCTCCGACTATCAGCCACTTCTCAAATATCCCAAAACATAGTTTCACATGAAAACCCTAAATTAGACGACTCGAATCTCCGACTATCTGCCACTACCCAAAACATATTTTCATATGAAAACCCTACTGTTGAAAATTGTGCTGAAATGCCGGTTAGGATAATAAGGGGTCCTGCAGGTATAGTTGAAAGTGCGAATCATGGTGTAATGGCGACACAGGAGTACATTAGGAAAGTAGTTCATGATGTGGGTGAGGATTTTGATTTTAATAGCGGGCCATGGGTTAAGGCGGTTGAGTATGTGAATCCTGCTGGCGGTATTATGATTGGTTATTTTGCCGATGTCAAAAAATTTCTCAATAGAGGGAAACTTGCTCAGGTTGTTGCGATAATCAAGTCGTGTGCTCCAAATGTGTTGGGTGATCTTACAGTAACATTGAAAGATCCTTCAGGTTTTATATCAGGTACGATACATCACAAAGTGGTAAATGATCAAAGATTTGATAAGAAGTTGGTGGTCGGAACTGTTTTGGTACTTCATAACGTCTCCGTTTTTTCTCCAAAACAATCTGGCAATCACTATCTTAACATTACAATAAAAAAATATTGACAAGGTCTTTTATGAGGATACGGTTCCTAACGATGTAAGTGGTGTTGGAAGTAGTGGAAGTCAATTCTAGGTTTAATTTTAAATGATGTAGTCTTGTTTTATTTTCTAGTTGGAATGTAGTCAAAGTTTAATTTTAAATGACGTAATCCATGTTTATTTTATTTTACTTGTTGTTAGATGTGATTTCGACACCTCGACTGATCGACACCTTGACTGATCGACTGGTCGACTGATCGACTGTAGTCTTGTTTTATTTTCTAGTTGAACTGTAGTCCAAGTTTAATTTTAAATGACGTAATCCATGTTTATTTTATTTTACTTGTTGTTAGATGTGATTTCGACATCTCGACTGATCGACACCTTGACTGATCGACTGGTCGACTGATCGACTGATCGACTAGTCAACTGTAGTCTTGTTTTAATTTCTAGTTGAACTGTGGTCCAAGTTTATTTTATTTTACTTGTTGTTAGATGTGGTCGACTGATCTATTGCTTGACTAATAAAAACTAAAAGGGAACTGATTAACATTAACATTCAACACATTAAACATACGTTGGTACACAAACAACTGTTTTAAGTTCATACTAGACAGAAAGATTTTCAACAGATTCTAACAGCTCATTCAGCAATGCACCTGACATACATGCGTGGTTGTCTGGATTCATTGCCAATTCGAGCTTTGCCTCCAACATCTTTATTTTTGTCTCTAGCATATTTATTTTTAAATCTTTGAACTTGCATTTGGAACAATCAGTTGGTCCCGAAGATGAACATTCGGTTGGTCCCGGAGATGTATTAGAGGAACTAAAACCGTAATACTCATCAAATTCATCCTTCCACATAAAATATTTACATCCATACTCTTTTCTTGATGGCTGTTACATATAAAGAAAGGGTTATTAAGCAACTTTAATTATATACTCAGTTACATATACGTGAAACATTAGATTGCTAACCTTTGAAAGAGGACACGAATAGAAAAGTCTACCATAGCTGTAACTCTTATGGGATTTTCGTAGCTTTATGTTTCCATTTCCACATCGACACATGAATGGATCCATACTAGTTTTTTTGAGCTTAATTTGAGTCTAAGTGTTACAAATATCTAACATATAATAACTCACATTAAATATATCCATCTCCCCAACTACCAGTCGATCAGTCGAGCATGGGACACTTGTCAAAATATGTGTTTAGTTGACTGCTCGACTGGTAGTTGGGGAGATGGATATATTTAATGTGGTGGTGGTTGTTAAATTTAATTGTGACTTAATATATCATTGAATATATCCATCTACCTCACATTAAATATTTAAATATATCCATCTCCCCAACTACAGTCGAGCAGTCGAGCATGGGACACTTGTCAAAATATGTGTTTACTTGACTGCTCGACTGGTAGTTGGGGAGATGGATATATTTAATGTGGTGGTGGTTGTTAAATTTAATTGTGACTTAATATATCATTGAATATATCCATCTACCTCACATTAAATATTTAAATATATCCATCTCCCCAACTACCAGTCGAGCAGTCGACTGCTCGAGATCGACTGCTCGAATGCTCGAGATCGACTGCTCGACTGGTAGTTGGGTAGATTAAATAAAAATGTTGTGTTTTAAACTACATAAACTATATGGAAAGGTATGCTATCATATCCTTAAGTAAAATATGAGTCTTTCGAGCACTAAATTTCGTTTGTATCTTGTTTTTGAAGAAGGCAATAATTATGGGGTTACACTAGGCCGAGATATTAGATACGCTATGTTAGTATCGTATGTGAAGAAAAAGTTCAAAATTAGCAAAGGATACGATTTAAGCTTTTCTTACAAAATGCCGCACGGTCCGGTACACATAGTTGATGATGATGATGTTGAATTTTTCATTAATGAAGTTTGTAGACCGAAAGCTGCATTGCCTAAACTTTTAATTAACATCATTGTCAAAAGCTCAAAGGTAAATCCATCTTCTTCTAACTCACTAGATGTCGATCTTAATGATTCTTTATTCCTTGATGATTTTGATCCTCAAAGTTTTTACAATGATTATCAAATACCAAAAAATGGACTTTTGGAAAATTACACAGAATTTAATAGTCCATTAGACAATATTTATGATAACCAACCAAATAATGAAACTTTTGAAAATTTAGGGAGTACACCTTCATTTTTAAACCATCAAATTGCGCCAAAATGGCAAACAACAGATCCATTCAAATATATGCCTACTCCACCCGATCCACCAAGTCCTGAAATTAAGCTCCCGAATACCATGAAATACAACAACAACGGTTCTATTATCTTAAAGGAGGGTGATGAATTTGATGATAAAAAGTCACTTATGTATGTAATTGGTGAAAAAGCTCTTTTAGAGCGATTTGAATTTAAGCCTAGAAAAACAGATAAGTTCAGGTACGATGTAATTTGTTTGCAAGCTGGGTGCAAATGGAAGATAGTGTCTTCTTTGAACAAAGATGGTGTTAAATGGAGTTTAGGAAAAGTTAACGATGTTCACACTTGTTCCAGAACACAAGTTTTTCCTAATCACCGTAATGCTACCAAGAACCTTTTGGGACATTTACTCTTTCCGAAGATGAAAGATAGCAGTCGAATCTATACCCCAAAAGACATAAAGGCAGATATTAATCAACAATATAACATTGACATATCTTATAAAAAAGCATGGTGGGGAAAAAACGTAGCTTTGGAATTGGTAAATGGTTGCCCTAAGGAATCGTTCGAGCAGTTACCATATTATTGTCATAATTTAAAGTTGAAAAATGAAGGTACGGTAACACATATTGCTACCGATGACGAAGGACACTTTAAAATGTGTTTTATAGGCTTTGGTGTTGCAGTAAGTATTTACATATTTTTATTCATATTTGTTCCTTTAAGTAACTTTTTTTTTATTTATTATTTATTATAATGTCATTGTCTAACTAAGAGTTTGTAAATAAAACAGATTCAGAGTTTCTTACAACATATGCGACCATTGGTTATAATTGATGGAGCGCATCTTAAAGGGAGGTACCTTGGGACAAATTTGGTTGTCGCTGGAATGGATGGCAACAATCTAATTGTACCTATTGCTACCGGTGTTTGTCAAGGTGAGACTGGGGAGGCATGGATTTGGTTTTTGTCAAAATTGAGAGAATGCATAGGGGAACGACCAGGTTTGTCTATCATATCGGATAGACATTATGCAATTGGACAAGCGTGTAGCACGGTCTTCCCGAATTCATTTCATGGGTATTGTTGTAGACATCTGATGATGAATTGCAGATTGAACGGTAGTAAAAAGCTAAAGGGAAAATTTTGGAAAGCATGCAAAGCTTACACGCAAGAAGAATTTCATCTAGCGCTTTCTGATATTCAAAGATATAGACCTGCTGCTTTTGACAAACTTTATGAAGCTGGGTTTGATAAATGGTCACGGGCATATTGCCCTGGTAATCGGTACAACTACATGACTTCAAACAGCGCAGAGTCAATTAATGCATTAACAAGGGATGTCAGGAGAGTAACGATAACAACGCTTATGGAGTGGTACAGAGAGCTTTTACAAAGGTGGTATTGTGAGAAGAGATACAAATATAGCGGTAATGCACATTTTCTAAAAAAAAGTTGTTTTAAAAATTCATTGTATGAACTAATTATTACTACTCTTTTTTTATAAGTTCTTTTTCTTTTTAAATTTATTTTCAGATGCAACCGAGGGTGAAATTAGTGATTGGGCTGCTGCAAAAGTACGGGACAGAATTTTCAAGAGTATTAACTGGAATGTGTTTGGTATTCAACAGTTTGTACTATACATGGTAGATGACCGTCGAAGACAACATACCGTGGATCTAGTCAACAATTCATGTACTTGTCGTAAATGGCAACTGTCCGGCATACCATGTGGTCATGTGATAGCGGTTGCTAGAGTTCTTGGATACTCTGATTGTAATCACTTGGTCTATGATTGGTTTAAGAAAACAACATTGCAAGATACATACCAGGGATTGGTTTATCCCGTAGGAGAAATTTCAAGTTGGAAGTTTCCTAGAGGCTTACAAGTTGTGAAGCCACCGAGGATGGTTGCGCGTCAATCTGGAAGACCCAAAAAGAAAGATCGTGTTAGATCTAAAGGAGAAGAACCAAAGGTGGTAAGATGTACAAGGTGCCAATCCACTGGACACATGCGTACCGCATGCAGGGAACCATTCCCAAGTCAAAAGTAAGTAAGAAACTCTGAATTTTGTATTCAAAAAAAAAAATACTTCCTTAGTTCAATGATTAACGCGAGTCTCACAAATGTTTAAATTTGTTAGGGAAACGTCTCGAACAGAGGAAGATCAATGATGCAACCATCGACGCAATCGACGCAGCATGCAATGGTGTTTAGCTATGATTATATAAACTTGAATGACCCGTAATTGAAGACAACTATATCATGTACTGTTATTAAGCTTTTGGTTTGTGTTGAATGGATGTTGTGCCACTATAAGCTCTATCTTGTAATATTTCGTCTTTTGGAAATATTAATGTTGAATATTGTGAACCTACATATGCAAATATAAGAGCAGAAAAAAAAGTCCATACATACACAAAGATGGGTATCCTAGTCATCCCATAGGAATATATAAAGATTGTTATAATGTCATCCCAGAGTAATACATTAGCATAATAAAACATAGTCGCGAACACAAAACACAAAAGCCATAACCCATCAACTACGCAAGCTAGTTTTAGAGACATCACAAAGTTCAAATGTCTAGAAACATTCAGGAAACATGGACTTAAAACATTCAGGAAACATGGATCTTGTGCCTGTAATAAAAGCTAAGTAGTCTTTCACGGTATGCCAACGCCACCTGAACTGGATTATCCACATCCAAAAGCCTACCATTCCCTAACCTGTAAATTATAAAGCACTTACTAAGATAATAATTTTTAGCTAATAATAATGTCTGAAAAAAACAAAATAATGTAATCGACTTCCTGCAACATATACTTGTATCCCTACGTTCATGTAATTTCATATAGTAAACTAAACCAAAATGGGGATACGATTTAAACTTTTTTGATAAAAAATATAAAGATACTATTGAAAACGATGCTCCTACGTTCATAGAGATTTATATCCACATTTTATAATGTCTACTTTAAGCAGCTAAACTAGTACTTCTAATCATGTATACGAATATGACAAATACTAAATTATTACTAAAACATTGATAACCTCTAACCTGTATAAGAAGATGCAGAGCCACACACCACAATCATCAAACACTCCACCCTGCTTGGGAACATTGAGAGCATTGCTAAAAGTAATCTTATAGGTCTTAGGATCAATTTTCTTCTGCTAAAAAACACCTACTTGTTCTAGCAATTCAGGAAGCCTAGTCTCTAGACAATTCCTCACACTAAGATAGAATGGACGCCTTTCATTCTCATATACAGGTCCACTGTCAATGAATGTAACTCGACCTATCTGGATGTGAAACTCGGCAAGTGACCAATGTAGTTCTGGTTCATTTATGGGAATGAAAACACGTTCAACATCAGCCCAGCCCAGAGGGTACCTTTCTTTAGTTGCATACCATACAGGCATTGTTCCTTTCATCAATAATGGCAGGAAAAAGCAGCTAACCATAGACCAGTCCATATCTGATGGTCTGGTATGCCAGAGGAAGCTTATCCATACATCAATGTGCTGTAGGAAAAACAAACAACAAATATAATAAAGCATAGTATGATAGAAACATTATTCTCTACATATATTCGATATAACTAAGATAGTTTAACTAGACAAACATCATAATTGGCACACCAAGAGGTATTTTGTTACATCATAAAGTTATATTTACTATACCTCGTCACGTAGCCATCCTTTACGATTATCGTCAAGGCCGATTAAACAATCCCAGAAAGTACGGTCAACAACCAAATTAGACCAAGGGAACACACAATTATTCCACCCCTCCCTTATCAGGAACCGATCAATTTCATAGCTAACATAAATTCTGTCGATGTTTTGGAAATGACGATTAAGAACCTAAAAAGAAAATAAAATAAACATAAATGACCATCATAAAAAATTAACATATATCATAAAAAAAACAACAATACAATGTATAAAAAACATAATACCTCTACCCACGGTCTGACTTGCAGTAACTTCTCAGCTATAAGAGGATTTTCTATTTTCTTTAGACCTCTCAGTTCTTCTGCGCTAGGAACTTCAGAAGTTTTACTTACCTTCTCGACATAAGGTGACCTAATAACATCTTCAAACCTCCTCTTCCTATTTACGCTTTGCTCTAGAGCCCTTTGCATGGGAGGCGAATTCAGTTTCTCAATTAGCATCCTTCTTTTTTCAACTTCGTCACTCACTTTCGAACTCTTGGCCTTATAAACTTCCTGACAATTTTGATTTTCAGCTTTTTCAAGATGTCCTTTTGAGATGTTATCTGCCCCAACAGGTGGCGAATCAAACAACTTGAAAAAATCATCAAGTGGAGTGCAATACTCATCAGCAACATCTATAACCTGTCAATGATAAGGCAAATCTAATTAACGAATTTTTATTAGCGCAAAACACAACAAGAAAATTAATATAAGAGAACAATGATTAATTACCTTTACTTTAGAATCTTTGTTCACTTTCTTTTTGTCACTCGTTACAACCTGGGTAAAGAAAAAATAAATAAACAGCATAAGTTTTTCATAACAAAGTGGGTAAACAATTAAAAAAAGAGATTTTCATAACAAACTAACTTCAATAATTTGAATAACAGTCTCAAGTTTGAGAGTGCGGAATTCCAAATCCTTAACCCGTTGCTCAAGAGAGACATATTCTAAATCTTTACTCCTGCTTTCCCCTGGAGAACCCTCTCGAACGCTTTTGTTCCTGGCCTTCTTTTCATCCACTTTCTGAAAATATTGCTCCCAGGGTCCTCCTTTTGCAAGAGGCGGCGACCTCGGGGTATACCACTTAAAAAACTCTTGGCTTCGGGTAAACCACTCAGCTTCAGCCTCACTTGCTGTTGGGAGGACAACCAAGTTTGGTTTCGAGTCCTGTGAAAAATAAACAAGTTTGGTTTACAGTGAACACAGAGGCGTATACCAAATATCCCAACCACCAAAGGCAAATAAAAATTATCTAACAAAACTCTAAAACAAACAAAGGCGGTTGAAATAATCAGTTAAAAATCATATACAATTACCTTGGCAAAAAGTTGGTCGAAATAATCAGTTTTTCTAAGTGATGTGTGTTTCGACCCTGCAAGTGCTCTTGGGATCACACCTGGAGACTTGTTCCAATAATTTTTACTCTTCTCAGCACTCTCTATGATCCATATCTACATATAATATTTAGTCATGGAAAGCTTATGTATCTTAAACGTACAAAAAATATAAATATTATTAACAAAGTGATCTCTTGCCTTAAATATGATTTATTTATGTGTCCGTTATTTTTAACAAAATAGATACCTCCCCAAAAGAAGGGTCATGGTAAATGAAATTCTGAAAATACCCTTTTTGGTTTTTGTGGTTTATCTAGTTACATAAACTTACGAATACCTTATAATCATATTTATGCCTATGATGTCGAATGCAAGTTATGCACGTGGGGATTTTTCATTACAGAATTCGGTATGTTTACCCTTTCATGTAAATCTAATAATGGCTTTGTCGTATGTAAATCTAATAATTGCAAAGTGTGTTAATACTAACCTTGAAAGCAGCAACGAATCCTTTCAAGCTATAAGTAGGAAGATCGTCGGATTCTATATTACCCGTTATTTTACGGTAACCCGGTATATGATTTGAAGAGACATTTCTAATTGAGTCATAAAGCTGCCTCCAAACAAGCTCCCCCCATGGAAATGAATTCCATTCGTCTAGATCCTCCACCATCCTCAGGAAAATATCATCAATGATAGACCCCAAGTCTTTACCCATGAATATAACATCAAGTGTTAGCAAAAGACAAACCCGTATGGCATCCTCATCAGACAGTTTTATAAACGCTTCTTCATCTTCAATAAGTTGGAATATATCAATTAATTTCACATGTTCATCTATCTTGTGTGGAAAAACACGGTCAACAAAAGGGATCGGACCATAACGCCATTTCCTAAAACTGACCATACCAAATCTAAAACCAGTAAGGAGGCAGAATTCATGTCGACCAAATACAAGACTATGTCCATTCAAATGGTACACAAGTGGAAGATCATAGCTCTCATTTGTTTGGTGGGATTGTTTCTGAAGCATGTAATGAACAAGCCCTTCTTCATTATCGACATAGGTCAGATCGAGCCATGGTCCGAAACACGTGTCATTAAACATGATACGCCGTGGCTGGTCTAAATGATCTTTCATGAAAATAAAGTAATGCAATTTGCTTTTCACGACAAGTCTAGCATCATACACCTACAAGAAATTACATATTGAAAATATTAAAACAAACAATAATAAATGAATGCATAATAAGACTAAACAAGTTTAAACTCATTTCACTAAGAAGGATGAAATCGAGCTTCGTGAGTGAACAGCAATATAATAGTATAATTTACACGTATAAGCAAATATGAAACAATACATGGTAACATAACATTACATACAGGCTATACAGCCAATAATAGAACTCACAAGTTTTCTGCAACTTAAGTGGCACATAATCTTAAAACTCAACCTAGGTTCATCCTACCAGCCTATCCAATCCATTACTTGATACTACTTACACGAAATAATTAGCGAAACCAGTAACCTTACCTACCATAAACTAAAACTACACACGTAACAGAATCATAAATTTCCTGAACCATATGCTTGACTCTTGCTGCATCTATAACCTAAACAGCCATATAAGTCTATAAACCAAACAAATAGCCAATATTAATGTAAAGGTTAAACACTCGTAATAATTGTTAAAAATTAATCACATGTGATGCATAAACATAATTCGACACAAAAGAAACGCTACAAGAATTATACAAACTGAGGCTTTGTTAACTATGAATGCAAGCTTCATGAGGGAATACAGCTACCTAGCTAAGTAACTAACCTAATTGAGCACTATAACAGTCCAATCTAAATGATTAAGCTTACAAGAAGTAGCCTAGCACAACATTGTTAACAAGTTTAAACTCATTAATCAACTACTTATTAACTACCACTTCCTAATATAATTAATTAAACAAAAGATCTTTTAAATTTCTATTAGACGACAAACATTCATCGGGTTCTCGTGAACCAAAAATCACCCCTAATTCTGCCCTGCGCTTATCTATACTACATTACTACTTCATATATAGTTACATTTGCGCTTATCTATACTACATTACTACTTCATATCCAAATCCAACCTAAGCATTGCACTAAAACCTAATTGACTTGAAGCAATCCCAACAAAACAATGAAAAATAATAATAAGCAGTAACAAATCCCAACAAAACAATGAAAAATAAAACCTTATTGCATGGCAATGAACCCATCCCATTCGAAAAAGAAAAAAAAAAAACAGTTACAACCAAAAGATTGCTAAATGTGTTTTGATCTTCAAAAATTGAAATGAAAACTGAGCCCTAAAAATGATCCCTAAAATCATGTAATGAAGACAAACAAAGCCCTAATTAATAAGAAAAAAAAAATACTTACCATTTTCGTTATCTTCTTCGTGGATCTGTCCTCGGATCAAAGATCATACCATTTCATGTACTTCTCGAATGTGTTTTGATTTTTAAGTGTGTAGTGTGTGTGTGTTTTTTGAAACCGGAAAAAGAAAAAAAAAAAAAAAAAAAAAAAAAAAAAGCAAAACTAATTTTAAAAGTAAAAGATTTGATTTGATGGTAAAAGATATGGTTCAATTTCCTAAGCAAAAAGTTAGCACATAAGTTGAGCACCGTCAGTCGAGCATCTAGGTTGAGCACCGTCATTTAATAAAAAAACTATTTCTTTTTGTACCTGTGAATAGTGAAATAGATTTTATAAAGATTTTGTGGTACAACATCTAGTGAGACACGTGGCATGATTCTAGTGGAGTTGAGCAGTCGAGCAGTTGAGCATGACTCTTTTGAGAATAAGGTACAAAAGTGACTACATAGTGACCACTCTATGTACTTTTGTACTCTTTTTGTAATTTTCTCATCTTTTTTTTGAGCAAAGTAATGAAAGTATCTCATTGGTAAGTACTTCTGTTATTGATCATGAAAAAAGTATCTGGCGAAAGACATTGCATGATTAGACGTGTTTTTTTGGCATCATATACAAGGTGCAATGCCCTATTAACTAAAAGAAAAAAAGAGGAAAAGTCATGTTCTCCACAACATAGACTTGCAGGCTTTAGTGGTTTGACGTCTAGACTCTAAAGTTAGGTGGTATCTTGTTAGTTTGTTAGATGTCTTCTTAAGTCTCACATATTGGGAGTCTAATGCATATCTAGTTGCTAGCTTGTTTTGTCTTGTGAAAATTATTGGAAAATATTTGAGTAGTATTATATGCTTGCTGATTTTAAGGCTTCCGTGTTATAAGCATCAGAAAACAAGAAACAAAAACTAGAAGAGGGAATCATTGTCTGGTCCTTGGAGCCTCAAGAAAGTTAAAGGATAACACATGATTCTTCGTAAGTTGCCCACATTAAATTTTTCAAAATGATTCTCCTATTTAAGGCTTCCGAGTAGTATTTAATTTGTGAATCATTGTCTGGTCCTATTTAGGAGCCTCAAGAAAGTTAAAGGATAACACAAGTTGAGGGAATATTTAAACATTAAATTGACTCTTTACTAAATTTGGTATTAAATTGACTCTTCCACGTAAAAGTAATATGTAAGAGCACAAGGTGTAGATGGCAAGGTTTGCCTCCCCATTTGGGTTAAACGTGTATCACATCACCCAACACCTTAACTTCATCTCTTTACAACAAACCTCCTCCTCACCAAACAACAAACCACAACTTCTTCATTAGGGCCCCACATCTTACACATTTATTTTTTTATTCATTTCATTAAATAAATTAAATTCATTTCACAAATATTTAAAAATAACACAACATACTAATTTTATTTCATCAAATAAAAAAGTTACAATACGGAAAAAAAATACGAGACGAAAAAAAAATACAACACATACGATACTAAAAAAAACGAACATAATTATTCTTATTTCGTTGAATTTCTTCCCATTGTTGTTGTTGCAAAACATACTCGACAAGATATCGTTGAAGCCTTGTGTGTGTGCGTCTATCGTGTAGTTCTTTGGTTTTTCTTCTTTGCGTTGCGCAACGTTCAACTCATGACTGTTGCATATTTGGTGTCGGAGGAATATACATTTCGGCAGCTTCGGATATCGCAAAATTTTGATCTTTCAAAATCATGTTATGCATTATGATGCACGAATACATGATTCTCCGTAACTTGCCCACAGTAAATGCACGCGCCGGTTGGGCAATAATATGCCAACGTCCTTGGAGGACACTAAAAGCTCTTTCGATATCTTTTCGAGCACTTTCTTGTTTCGCTTTCCATGCGACGTTTTTTGGTTGCTTGCAACAGTAAAGGATTTGACAAACGATGCCCATTGTGGGTAAATTCCATCTGCTAGATAATACCCATTGTTAAATGTACGTCCGTATACTTCAAACGGAACTTGAGGGCCAATATCATCAATCAGGTCGTCGAATAACGGAGAATTATATAAAACGGTCATATCATTATTCGCACCTGCCACACCAAAAAATGCATGCCAAATCCACAAATCATACGACGCAACAGCTTCAAGCATTATAGTTGGATACTTTTTATCACCTCTGTGAAATTTCCCTTGCCATTCTTTTGGACAATTCTTCCATTCCCAATGCATACAATAGATGCTTCCCAACATTCCCGGAATCTTATGAACCATGCTATGTGCTTGGTATAAGTTACGAACGTCATCCTCAGTTGGTTTTCTTAAAAACTCCTTCCCAAACAACTGGATTATGCACATAGTAAAAAAAATCTAGACAATCGCGTGCACAGTGTTCACCTATTTGTAAATACTCATCTAGTAAATCAGGTGATATCCCGTACGCCAATTGGCGTAGGGCACATGTTCATTTCATAATCACACTAAAACTCATTAGACCCGTAGCATTGGGTCGTTGTCTAAAGAAATCAAAATGCGCAGGAAGAGGATGATGAGTGTCAATATATGTTTCAATACCTTCGACTATTTCTAAGAATAGTTTACGGCTCATACGGTAACAACGTCGAAAATTTTCTTCATGATATTTTGGTTGGTCACCAAAATAGTCGGCCCGTAGACGTGCTTCAGCAACTTCACGTTCACGCCGAATGTATCTACGGGGATGTGAAGGACCGGCTTCTTGATTTTGCAACGCTTGCTCGTGTTCAAACTCTTGGATAATCAGCTCTAGCTCCTCTATCTCTTCAATGTCACTAACTTCAGAATAAGATGATTCACTCATGGTTTTTGCTTTGGAATGAAATGTGTTAAGTTTTTTGGAATGAAATGTGTGAAATATGTGTAGTATATATAGGGGTAAATATGTTATGGTTTAGAAAGTAAAAAAAAATAAATAAAAAATAAAGGACCAACGTCTATTTTTATAAACGTTATCCAACGGTTATAATTCAAAAGCTGCAAACGTCCTCCTTTTAATCCTCGCCGTGGCCACGAGGAGATACCCAACAACGAGCAACGACGAGGCTATCGTGGTGTAGCAATGAGCTTCGGCTCGCCGTTGGCTTGTACACGTCGGACGGCGAGAAAACACAACGAGACTGCACCGGGTGCTCTAATAACTAAAGAAAATGTTCTTTTTCCGGTACAAAGAAATATAGTGATTGCCTGTTTTGCGGTCCACAACTTCATAAGGAAATGCAACATTCACGATCAATTATTTTTGAAGAGCGATGCGAACATCATGTTTACTACTGAAGAACAAGGTGAAGGAAGTGGGGGACAAGGCATGGACGACATACAATGAGGTCCCAAAGGCAATGAATATATGGCTAATTTTCGTAATCAGATTGCTAATGAGTTATTTTTAAATGCTTCGACCTATGATTAGTTTGTAATTTATATTGTTTTATGATCTTTCAATAAGACTATTTACATTTTTTTTGTCTATTCCAACATTACTTTCTTTATATTATATTTTTATTCGAGTTAATTTTTTATCAAATGGTATATTTTGTTCAATACAAAATTAGACAGAAGGTTAAATTGGTAATTTCAGGCAACTCAGATTGCTCATTCAGAACAAATATCAAACAATCATTTTCACTCAGAATCAGGTTCACTCAGCATCTGTGAATCATTCAACAGCTTTGATTCATTCAGCACTAAATCATATTTTTTTATCAAACAGCCCCTTAAAGTCAATACGTAATAAAATTTTGTGAGGCACTGTTTGGTTCGCTTTATCTCATGTAATAAAATACGTATTAAAATATTTACTTTCATTGACATAATCGAATGTAATTGTAATATGATTACATTAGATTGATTATTTGGTTTATAGAATATATGGAAGGAATTGTAATCTAGATTATATTACATATATGTTGCTTGGTTTGTAATATAATTAGTTTAGATTACATATCAAGTTGACTGAAAAGTATTGAATTATATTGTAATTCAAAATTTTATAATTTAAAGCATCAATATTTAAAAGTATTATTTATTTATTACAGTAGTAGTATTATTATTATTTAAAATAAATTTATAAATTATTATTGTGTTATAATATTTTGTTATTTTATATTAAAAATATTTTATTTATTATAGTAAAATTTAACTATTTTATTAATCCTTTATCATTATTAACTTTATTATAATGATTTTTTTAATTAAGGATTTTAGTCATATGTTACTATGTTATCAATCTTTTTTTAATTGTTGGCTTTATTTATTATTCAATTTCAGTTAACTATTGTTATAATCTTATTTTTTATTATTATTTTTTATTCAATATTAAAAATTCAAGGTATTTACAAAAAAATTAGTGAGAAGCCGAAATACTATCTGAATCCCACTTTAATAATAATAATAATAATAATAATAATAATAATAATAATAATAATAAAGGGTTAAATTCAATAATAATTAATTATCTGTAATAATAATAATAATATTATTACAGATAATTAATTATTATTGAATTTAACCCTTTATTATTATTATTATTATTATTATTATTATTATTATTATTATTATTATTATTATTATTATTATTATTATTTTGAATTACAATTACTAAACATTATACTTCATTATATTACAACTGCAACTTTTTTCGAGGAATTATCATTTTTTCCAAAACATCTTGTGATTTAAACTGGTCTTTCTTATTCAGTTAAGCGTGCCTAGTGGAGAGTAGTACCGGTTTGGGTGACCAAACCGGGAAGTCCTCACTTGTGGACCACAATGCCCTGTCGGTACGCTTTCAAAGTCCTTCAATGAAGGTTTCAACCCACCAGGGTTCGAATCTGGAGAAGGCAGGGTTTACTTCAATTTAAGTGTCGTGCCTTCGGGCGGCTTAAGTTGAAGGTTTTCCCCCATCGAGTTTCGAATTGGACATGGATTTCTCTTGAAAGAAAGTAACCGTTCAAAAAAACTTATATTTAAAAAGGGTTTTTCTAACTTGTGCCCTAGGGCACAAGTTAAGCACCTTTTTGTGTGCTTAACTTGTCAGCATCAATATTAATTGACAATATGACAAAAATGTGTGTTTCCGATATAAAATCTACATTAGGTCATAATTATATGTTATTGGACAAACATGGAACTTTAAATTAAGACCTTTACTTAATACCAAATTAGTAAATCAGGTTGTTGCACCTTAAAATTAAGACCTTTACTTTATATGTCGGTCAATCTTTAACTAATTCAATTCGGGTTTTTCTAACATGTGCCTTCAAGCACATGTTAAGTTATGTGACTATGTCTATTAAACACACATTTTACCATTATCAAAAAATGCATTTAGTTCTCAGTAAATATACTTATAAATTACCATAGATAATGTAATTTTAAATTCAATATTCTCTGACTTTATAAAATCTCTAATATGTGCCCTCAGGGCACATTTTTAGAAATTCCCAATTCAAATATGAGTCTGATATTTTTTAAACATTGTTGGGGATAAGGAGGGATGTTGCAAGAGGTGCTTCATCTACCTTTAAAATCTTCTTTAATCAAATTTAGCTTAAAATATCTTTCCTCATAATTAAAGAAATGATGAAAGATTTATATATTCTTAGTCGTTGTTATAATATCAAACTTCAGTTAGCTAAAGCTATATTATAGTGTTATATGTTAATGCAATTAATATTAACATGAGTGGCACAATTTAAATAGTCTTTTGGCTTGCATGTGACCTAAACATTTTAAAGTGGGTTGGCTTGTATGAATGGCGGATCCGGAAAATGTGTTGTAGGCTAAAAGGATGCCCATTTGTTTTGAAAAATAATTTTTTATTTTTATTTTTCATAAAGTTTTAATTTTTTTCACAAGCTACACACTAAATGAATTAAATATCATTCTTACTCGTTAAATTTTTTTATCAGTTAAAACACAAATTAAACATTTATTTTGAGACAACTAATAGTAAAAAGGTGAACATAAACAAAAAAATTCACACACTAATGCACTACTACAAAAATTGGTTTTACCCACTACCAAATCCGTGGGAAAATAAGTGTGAAACGGCTGTTATCCGTGAGAAAATCAGTTTTTGTAGTAGTGATGGTAATCAAAGGCATGCCACGTATATAAACCGAGCCTCGAGTATGTTCGCCTATGCAGGGTCAATTTAGTTAGGAAAATGATATTTCTTCCTACAATATATGCTTACTTATCCTATTATGGGAATGTGACTATTACTATAAAAATGATTAAAGGTGTTTGTTTAAGATGAGGGGCCCCACCACTATGATAATGAATTATAGATATAATCTATACTCCATATACATCAAGAGAGCTATATATGCATCTTTCATATGTGAGGAACCCACCACTACTATCAAACACATACCCATTATTATTCATGTCGGTATACCAAACGCATCTTAAATTCAATTAGGAAAGAAAAATAAAACATGACACATGTTATATACTTGTGCGTGTAAGACGATGAGTGGGAACAAAATTTATAAGGACATAGCATTACTCATTTAGTTAGCACCTAAGTGGGAACTCTAATAATTTGCTTTTGTTTGCAATTATGGGAATAATTATCAAAAAGTGGAATGAATATTAAATCAAAAGAACACACGGGAAAGAAAAAATTAAGTAATATGCAAGCAACTATTCAACTAATTAGTTTATAAAAACATATTTATAGATAACATAAGTATACATCAAGTGACAAGTGCATGTATAAGAAACTTTTATATCTAGCGAGGACGATATCTTGCGGGTCAAAACTTATATGCTTACTAAAAAAGCTCATATTAAAAAGTTTAGTGTCAATAATATTCAAGCGATCATTCTTCTTACTTATTTTAGGATAATTACTTGAAAATGTATTATATTTGTCATTTTTCATTATTCTGTGTACTGATTTTTTTTTTCTTATTATGTGTACTGAACTTTCAATTTTCGATTATTGTGTATATTTTCTTACTATTCAGCCATGTATAATGACTATTTTACCCTTTGAAATTTGAAAAAAAGTAAGGATAAAATGGTTACAAAATACATACAGTAATCGAAATTTGGAAGTTCAGTACACGCGATAAAAAAAATCAATACACACAATAACAAAAAGTGACGCCTCGGGCCCCACGAATTCCGATTTCTCAAATTAAATATGTTATATGTTCCAGCAATTAACTCTTTTATTATTATTATTATTTTATTTATTTTTTTTAACAGAGATTTCATTTCACTCCTCACAAATGGAGGTAATTTGAACACAACAAGCTACATCGAACATAATGAGCAAAATCGAAACCGACTTGCCAAACAAAAAACACAAGGTAACAAGTTAAGCCAAAATAAGACATACACCATAATAGTTGTGACAGACTACAACAACACCATACAAGGGTGGGGGAATCACTAGAGTGAGCTTTTGGTAGACACATCCATATGAATGTGTAGCTTGACAAAAGAACATAAGTACATAATACATACAAAGAAGATAAAACTAAGCATCATTAAAGGAGCCAGACCTAAACCTAACAGATCTAAAGTCGAAACCCAAGGCAGCATCAAGCCATCGATGACGGACCATAACAGATCTAAACAGAGGAGACCGGAAGGCAACTGATCTGAGCAGAACAGTGGTGGCGGCAGCGAGTGGCGGCAGTTAGGAGATCACAGATCTGTGGGTAAGGATTTTTATTGAAGGAAGAGGAAAGTACAAAAAAGGTCCGGACGGCAATTGACCGCCGGATTTATATAGAGAGAGGGTGGAGTTAGGTTGGACGATATTTTAGAGAAAGGTAGGAGGAAATTTTAGAGAGAGGAATATTACACTTAAATAAGGTAAATTAAGTTCTATCAACTACCCTATTTTAACTCTTTATTCTATATGCATCTATCGTACATATGGAGCTCATGTCATCATATCTTATTATCATGGAATTTTACAAGCAAGTGTCATCACAACATGTTTGATAATACGGGGCTTACCCGTGTATTTAGTTAAGTGTAATTTATTTTGAGGGCTTGCTATAAGAACATGGTTTTACTTGTCCGAAGTGACGGACCAGGACTAAAAGAGATTGGGCGCGCAACTTTTTTTTAACCTTAGTGTAAAAAAAAATGAGCAAAATGTACGATTTCAATTAAAACGATTGATGTAACCACATATTAAATTTTTTATTTTTACATATTAATGGACTAGGCCAGCTTAGTTGGCCTCCAATGTTTTCTTAAGGTGCCTTGAGGAGAGGATGTTTGGCTATGAGAGGTGTTCGAGTCCCCACTTGTGACTTTTACCCCTTCATGCGATAAAGGAGTAGCAGGCAGGTCTCAGGGTTAACATCCTGCCAATTGGATGTCACTGCTGGACCTAAACCACTAACAACTAACAAGTCGTTCAAACAAAAAATTAAGCATGCAATGGCATGGAACACTTTCTTTTAGAATGGGTGCATTTAAGAGAATGTGAGGTTTTCATCTAGGTTTCGTAACATCGTGGGACCCTCTTCCGTTCTGTTAAGGTTACCCGGGACGACTATTATGGTTGTACTATGTCTACCTTTTCTGTTTAGAAAGAAAGAATTAACAAGTGGAAAAGAAATTAACAAGTGTAATATATGATAACAAGTGTAATATATGATTTATGTCTTATGAATGGAAGATATATGAAAGGAAGAGCGCATTAGTTGGAAGTAGTAAAGATGCATTGACATTGAAATTGACACAAAATGCAATAAAGGAAATGGATTCGGTTAACGAATGAGAACTAAATTTGTAAATGAAACCAAATTCATTAACAAAATCTTTCTTGTGCCACTCAAAATGTTTCAATGTCTTTTGTCACTAGATTTTACCTTCCTATTTTCCCGGATATAAGATCTCATTTTTACAAATCCAAAGGCCGTTAAGTACAAGTGGATATTTGTTTTATTTGACTTATAAACAATTCACGATAAGGCTGGATGTAATAAAGAGAGTTTAAACAGAATTCATCGCTGTCATCTCAACATCACATCATGTTTTTCTTTCTACAACCAACTTAACTATAAATTTAGTGTAATAAGACAATCAATTTCATCACCAGCACGTGTGTGTGCACACATACACAAAACACACTACACGACTTAGTCTTGGTATCGACCGACTCTTCCTTTTTCTTAGTTGAAGACGCGTGCTCATCTTTAGCCGTAATAAAGGAGATGCGTCTTGGGTGATCCGAGACTCGATCGTCATGCCCTTAATTATCACGCCTGGTCTAATGGCATAACTAATAGGATAATATAAGAAAATTTAACGTATTATTCAGCCTTTCGGGTATATGTTACATAAACCACCACAAACATAGCCTAATGGTCACACACACTAACGTTCTTATAAATCTTGACACATTCTTGGTCAGGAAAAAGTTAGAAATGGCTATGGGAATACTTCGGGTAAGCCGTATAAATCTGAGTGAATAACTCAATAATTTTGACATAGTTTAAATTTAAATCCACACATGATGTATATCTTACGATGGAGTAAGTTAGTATAACTTCTTTAGTAGCTCGAAAAGCATACATTGAACTGCAATATTTCGTGTTTTAATATGTTTGTTGTGTGTATTCAGTGTATATAGCCTCCACTTGTTTCCAAATACAAATAAATAATCTTCCTCATGAAAGAAAGAAAGCACATAATTAATGCTCATGATTTCTATATCATATTGCAAATAAACTAACTTAACTGCAATAACTGAAACTGAATAATCAATAAAAATAGATATTATAATAGAAGCAAGAGAATTAATATTTAAAAAATGGGTTTTGCTAATCTCTGCCCACTAGGCAAATAATTAAGCGTAACTAATGATGATAAAATTTCCTTATAAATAAAAAAATGCATTTAATGAACATTTATTCATCTCTGAAATTACTGTAATTGATTATCATTTTGATATTAATTAACTCCAACATTCCTTATATATATAGTTAATCCTTTGCCCAATGGGCAGAGATTAGCAAAAACCCTTAAAAAATAAATGATGATGTATCGAAATTGAAATTGTAAAACCTTGAAATCTTAATATAGCTTCTGTAACTTTAGTTATTTAAGTAAAACACACTTTTTTGAAAAATATATATAGTAGATACAAAAAGATCAAGGGCTTAGTGTATGTTTGACGCCAAGCATTTGTGAGCATTTTGGAGTAACTAGCGACAAACGACTAAGGATTTAATTATAATGTTTGTTTGAAGACAAGCAACTAGCGGTTCAATCGAGAGCAACCACTTTCATTCAAAACGCTTTATCAAAAAGCATTTAGATCTAGCCGTTAGCGTTTTGGCTATCAAATTACATATATGCCCCTTTTATTTACTAGTATTTAAAGAATTTTTATGTTAATGTGTATATGTCTTTTTTACGTCATTTTATAGCTTATAACTACAGCTACAACTACGTTATCAGATACTTTTATTTAACAAATAACTACTATTAACTGCTACTGCTACTACTTACTACTTCTGCTACTGTTATGTTTAGCCAAACATATCCTATAAGTAACAAATACATAAGCTATTTTCTTTTACTAATAGCTATCCTTTATTTTATTTTAATTAATAGTTATGTCTTTTGACATTATCATAAAAATGTTTCATGATCTTTGAATAAGCATAATAGTACAAGTTTTCATATGTGTAACAAGGAGTTGCATGTGTCATGTGATCACATGATTTTGGATTAGCTTAAGCATTGCTAAAGAATGGTCAACTTCAATTTTGTTTTGGAATATAATGACAAGCATGTGTTAAAGCAACAAATAATCAAAAACTATTGTAATTTTAATACTTTAGTATATTTTTTTTCTATAAATAGCGCAGTACTAATTAAATAAATGCTATCACTAATCATTAGCTACCCACACACCACTTCGTGCTTTTCTTTTTCTAGTGATTTTAATATCACAGATTGTATAATGCATATAATATTTTATTTATAATATAATAACACATCTTATATTAGTTCAATATATAAGGAATATTTTGATAATACGAAAATCAAGAAAAGCAAAACTTATGACAGGTGTGCAAGCATAAGAAATAGGGTTAATTACTTGAAAATGTATCATACTTGTCACCTTTTGTTATTGTGTATTGAACTTATTTTTTACTTATTGTGTGTACTGAACTTTTAAATTTCGATTATTGTGTGTATTTTATGACTATTCAGCCATGTAAAATGACCATTTTACTTTTCAAAATTTGAAAAAAGTAGGGGTAAAATGGTCACAAAATACATACAATAATCGAAATTTGAAAGTTTAGTACACACAATAAGAAAAATAAAAGTCCAGTACACACCATAACAAAATGTGACAAGTATAATACATTTTCACGCAATTAACCCTAAGAAATATATGCTGCCATTTGTTTTTGGAGCAAGAAATTCAGTTGCAGATGTCGGATGCAGAAATTTGTCACATGGTATGCACTCTTAAATAAAATTTGAAAAAGGTGTGCATTTTAGTGTTAAACTCTCACATATGTAAAGAAAAATTTCGTTTTTATACTAGTGACGACAATTTTAAAGTATGTTCGTGCATACCCTCTGCCTTAAATATGTATGTGCTTGGCAGGAATCATAATCATCTTCATGTGGCAAAGTGTCTCTAAAATGTTGGAAGAGACTTAGTTTAAATCTCGTCGGGTGAACCTTTTCGAGTGAGCACAAAAATGTCTTAATTTTGTCACGAGAACACCTGTTAGGTTGCATACATTATAGCCGAAAGACCTGGCAACCAATGATCCTTTTCCATTTACTTGTTCTTACTTTCGAATAAGCCAACAAATTGTATTCTTGGTATTGGTATATCAAATCGACAAATCTTGCTTAAGTTTGGAAAATTGTGATGTAATTCTAACTCAGAATTTTCATATTATTAAGAAAGAATATAATGTGTTACTGGGTATTTTTCCTTCTTAAATAGAAACGGACTTACCATTCAAACATATAAGAATCTTAAGACCCAAGTCCATCAAAGCATGATTTGGTCCAAATAAGAAGCCCAAAGCTATCACTTTAAACTCTTCTATTTTAAATATTGTTATTCGGTTCGGTTTGTTCGGTTAATTTTTTTTTCTGGGTCAAACCGAAAACCAAACCGAATTCAAAATTGATTCAACTGAACCGAATAACCGAAAACCGGAACCCCTATAACCGAAAATCGAACCGAATAACCCGAATTACATAATTTTAATTATCTTTTCATTTAATTAAATATATTTTTAGAACAAAATTTTTTTTCAAGCTTAAATAATGTTATATTTATACTAAAAAAAGACCTTTAGTGATTATTTTTATATATAAATAGATAAAAAATATATATATTTATATATTTTCGGTTTTCATTGCCAAACCTATATCCAAACCGATAACCGAATATTTAGTTCGGTTCGGTTACAAATTCGGTTTGATTTTTTTTCGGTTCGGTTCGGTTTCGGTTTTCGGTTATTGTGGATATTACCCGATCCATGAACACCCTAAACTACACGTTACATCGATTCGACATTGAGAGAAAAAAATGTCAGTACCAACAGGCTTGGATTTGGGCCAGGGCATTATGGGCCATTGCTCAGGGCCTCAATATTTGGAGGGCACCAATTTTTTCATAAGCCCACTGTATGTACGTATGTAAAAGGCATTTTTACAGCCCATTACGAGAACTTATACGTGAGGTTTCATATTCCAGTTTTAGAGATTTTTATTCGCCATATAAAACGAAGTCCAACAAAAAAAAAAAAAAAAAAAAAAAAAAAAAAAAAAAAAAAAGTACGATACTTTTGAGTTTTGATCCATCGAACACTGGACACCATTCTTCATTCTTTTGGCTATTATAACTTATAAGGTAACACTTCTACTTTGTTTACTTTAAATTTTTAATTGGTTAGTGTTTATCTATGATGTTATAATTTACTACGGAGTAATATAGTGATCATAGCATTGCTTAGTGCTCATGTAGGTTTTACGGTAATAAATTTAGTAGATGCCACTCTACTTTTGAAGTTATGATTTTTTTCTTTGAATAGATAACTAGTTTTATTAAGACTAAGGGGGTGTTTACTTTTTCTATATGGGGAAGGAAATGGTATATAATAATATTTTTCGTTTACTTGGTCCCATTAAGAGGCAAAATAAGTGGCAATAAGGGAATGAGACACACTTTTTTATGAGCGTCTTAAAAAAGAAACACCCCGTAAGTGTTAGTGTATGAATGATTAATGGTTGTACTGTTGTAGTTATTTTCCTAAGGCTGAGCACTTGAGCTTATTTAACTACGATAACGGGCAATGAATAGATTGAGCATTTGAGCGTATACGAAAATATGATAATGAGTAATGATGCTTTAAGATGCAATTTAACGTATTTAGTATCACTGAGTTTATTTAAGTGACATGTTTTATTTTAAAGGGCCTCTTTTTGTTACCGCACTGGGCACCCAAAATCACCGGGGACGACCCTGTGTACCAAGGTAGACTTTGTTTCGAGTTTCTGTTCTTATTTATGGTCACGTTTTAAGGTATGTAAACTTCATCTTAAATTAAGTTCGATTCTTCAATTGTATTGATTGATCGATTATCGGTATATATTCGTATTCTATGCCCCACTACATGCATGAACATATGCTATATTATGAATAACTACATAATTGTTTTGGTAAATGTAACAATAAAACATAAGCATGGATTGAAGCTTAATTTGCGTTAACAATGGAGTTAATGTTTTAGAATTCGGATTTGAAAAACGAAAACTATTTACATATACTAGCTTGTGGTCATAATCTTATAGGTTTAAAAAGTAGTTGAATTAGTATTATTTTGGTTACATTATTTTTGTTACTAGACAGATGGTGAACATCAACCAAACTATGGAAGTAAATCAAGAAGATTACGAGTGGCTTGAATTACAAGGAATCTCAAAGCTATATGAGGAGGCGCCTTTACAAGAAGAAAAAGAAATCTCAATGGCTTCCGAAGCAGAAGATAAGAGATGGAGCCTTGATGCTGAGATATCAAAGCTATTTAATGCCTCACTCGATCGTTGTTTCCCTAAATTAGAAGAAGAGGTTGAGGTTTTTCGCAGCACCAAAAAGGAGCATGGTGATTACACTTGGTATATAAATGTCGTTTATAGCTGCATGCGTTTTTACTTCCTTATTCTTTCATTGGTATGTTATATATCACTTGTACTTCTGATTGATGACAGTCAGAATGTCTTGATGATTTGGCCTAAATTGAGAAATAACGTTGAATTACGGGGCGATCATCCACATATTAAACGACCAAGAGATGTTGGAAAGGCCATCAAGAAAAATCTTCCGGAATCTGCCATTGACATGATAGAGGGACGACCCTCCGTATTTGATGTTGGTTTTGTAACTTTTTCACTATCACCTAAATGGATGGCTGAGGTACTTTTTTTTTTTTTTTTTTTTTTTTTTTTTTTTTTTTTTTTTTTTCGACTCTTTTGAAACATGCATTACAATCTTCACTTTGTTTCCTTGCAGAGCATTCATAAGATGCTAAAAAATGGTATAGACACATGGGCACCAAAACTTCCTGTGGAAAGGGTATTAGTAAAATATCCCTCATTGGATGAGGAAATACATATGGGTCTGTTTCGACGAAGCATTATAACAGAAACGCTGTTTCGTATGCTCAATCATTCTAAAGTTGATGCGACCATGATTCCTACTATTGAGAAGGTGCCTATTTGATATAAAAAAAACTCATATTTTGTAGTTTATTTATGAGTTTAATACTTCCGTCTATTTCAGGACATGCTTGATTCGCCTCTAGACATATTGAACAAATGGTTTTCGATTGAAGAAAGAAGTGGAGGAGATTTGGTGATAGGTGTTGAAGATAAACCACCTTTTATTCTTGCTAAGAAAGATCTCAACCATTTATATAATGATCTCGAAGCTTTGAGGTACCTTACTTGCTGAGTTTATCAAAAGATATGCATCAATTCGCTAGTAATAGATTTGTTCATATATACAAATGATATATGAACAATGGCTTCAAATCTTGTGTCTTCGTATGTAGGTATGGGTTTGAAGAGGAAAGCGCAGTTTGGATAGTATATGTGACTCCTGTAAGGCAGCAAGAGTATATTGAAATGTGCTTCACTGTAAGTAACTTTTACATAGCAGCAAAGCATAAACTGATAACATGTTAAGAAACAATGAGAATTTGAATATTTTTTTTTTTTATTTTCCAGGCTGCTAAACTTGAAAAATGGACCCCGACTGATAGGAAGTGGACGTGTATCCCAGCTGGTACAAGTTATGTAGGATATCGAACTTGTAATACCGAACCAAAAGAGTTGGCTAGTTTGTTAGACGAAGTCGAAGCATGTTGTAATGTTGTGGCACAAGGTATACCAGATATTGTTCATTTATTCTTTATCTATTTATTTTTATCAGGCGAGGATGTTAAGTTGCTTGGGATGCTAAGTTTCATCTTATAATGGCTAAATTACACATTTTTCGTTTTATTAGGCGAGGATGCGAAGTTGCTTGGGTACAATGCTAAGGCAGTTTATGATTGTGTTCTTCGGTAAGATTCTCATACTCTTAACATATTTTTTACCGTTATTGTACTTGTGTCAAGTTTTAACACGAAGAGAGTGGTAATTAAATGTCATTTTTCATATGAATTTGCTGTAATAATTAAATATTTTCATTTCCGAAATTTTTTATATGTAATTAGAAAAATGTCTATACCGATAGTTTTATGTCAAGTTTCATGCTTATATTTAACGTTTTGTGTTTTGTGTTCTTAACAGGTATACATTTATAAAATCCCCTAGATTGGCCAATTGTACATTCACCTCTAGTGAGATGGTTGGTGCAGAGGTATTCTATTGGTGTTTTTTCATTACTACTCATGTTATGCTATGCTATATCGTGTTCTTATGATCTACTCAAATTCATTGATAAACAGGAAAATACTTTTGTGTATCTACTAAATACACGAGCTAAAATTCGTAGAATTACTGATGATTATCGTAAAGACATCAATGAGTTAATGAAGGTAAGGAATTCTGTTCTTATCAATGTTATTACAACCCCGCTTTTATTGCTTTCTTGTTCTTGAATATTAATTAAGTTAACGGATATATGTGTTTGCTGCAGGCTTCAGAGTTAACTGTGGAGAAAAATAAACGATGGGGGGAATGTGAAGAGCGTGAGTTGGAACTCCATTTACTTGAGTTTATTGAGGTAAGATGATATTATAATCAACTTCTTTGAATGTACAAAACCCTAGTTGAGTTACAAAGCATGGTTTTTAAGATTGTATACTGTTTTATTTCCCTAGGTTATTCTAAAATTTTATAATGTCTTGTAATATGTTTTTAAATATATGGTTTATTTAAGTTATCTAGTTCTGCTCAAGGGTAAGCAATATGCAAAACCATACGCTACGTAAGACTATAAGGAAAAATAATTGAGAATAATGAAAAAATAGACCGTGTATCAGTTAGAAAACCTAGTTTGGTTTCTAACTGGGCACAAACATTTTGGGTGAATATTCCATACTAATATACTTGCCTAAATGAAGACATTTCACAAATGCAGAAGAAACAAATAAAATGAAAAGTTTGATTTTTATAAATTTTCTTAGTTTATCAATATGATTATGTAAATATATTATTGCATTAATAATCTTTCGTTCTTTTTCAGGCTCTCAAAAGTTCTTGTTCATATATCTCGCCAAATATCCTGTGTGACTACCTTTACGAATTATCTAAGCAATTTACCAATTACTATTCCTCTGCGTGCAAGGTATATTTACTTCCATATTCTTTTTCTCATACCATATTGAATTTTATTTCCGGTTCTCTTAAATTAAGTTAATATTCTAATTATTTGATTTTTATAAAGTCACATGATTATTTGTGTTGGTATTTAGCATAATGTTGAAACTTTTGGCAGATTGGATGTGTTGTTGAGAGAAGCACATTATTGTTGTGTGAGGCAACCGCAGTGGTAATGGAAAAAGGCTTTCTTCTTTTGGGGATCTTACCGGTATGCATTAACGAGTAGAATTTTTATTTATTTTAAAAGTTGTTTCTCAGGTCGGGTTCTTCTTTTATTGGATTTTGTTATGCGGGAGTATTAATTAAGCTTCCTTTTTTGTGTAGGAAAATCTCTCAATCTCAGGGGAATCAGCCAATTCAGTTTTATTGAAATTGCAATCGTCTTTGAATCGATCAAATGATGTAAACTCTAACATCATACTAGAGAAGGAGCATGTGGATCACTGCATTACTCCTTGTTTTGTTTCTGCTACTAGGTAAGTGACGTTTTTGATATTGAAAATAATCGATATGTTCTATATGCTTTGTTTATTTCATTTCATGCAAGTTAAGTAAAAATATACTTTTAATTTTAATTTATGGTTGTTTCTTTTATTTTCATCAGGGATCCACTTAGGAATTCCCGATTTGAGGTGTTCTCCATTCGTTCCTTTGTTACAACAGATCCTAATTTTGAAATGGGTAAGATGTTTGGGTTCATTGCGGTGTCGGACAAGTATGGGTCAATACCAGATGGGGGGTCTCACATATTTGAACCTGATTTTGCTTACGTCCCTCTGTTTGACCATGAATGGTGTGATCCCATAGACATGCACAACCGTGAGTATGTATGCCTTGGCGACCCTAGTTCTCCCAATTCAGTGGCGTTTCCTTCTTTTATCGAGATTATTATGGAGATCTATGTTACTGTCGAGAAGAAGGCATGTTTTGAAGTCTGTCGTACCAAGGTGGAATTAGATTTGTTAAAGATTTGGGGCAGAAATGTGAGTACCGAGTGCGGTCATCTTGAAGCTAAAGGCAAGGATGGGTATGCAGAGATGTATTATATGCTAATAAAGGATGCGGTAGATGCTGCTCTGGAGATAAGGTATAAAAATGAGTCTCGGGGTCGTAAAGTCCGTGCACAAATTTATGCCTATTACGGATCTGATATACTCGATCATTGTCTTGATACACTGAGGCCTTGCTACTGGGCATTACTCTTTCGATCTGATGTTCCTATTGCTTTGGAGGAGCTGGGTGAGAAAATTCCGTTAAGGAAGGCAGTGATGGCTGTACCCAAGGGTGCCCCCCTCAAAATCCTTGCACACTTGTATGATACTGAATGTGATGAGGTGATCCTGGATGGCATATGCGAACTCAGCTCGCTAACCGAAGGTAGCAACAGAGGTGATATTAATGGTTTTGAGGGGACAGGATGCTCTTTGAGTGTGTCCGTCGAGTGGAAATACTGCTGATATGTTATGTTTACGTATTGTGTTTAATTGTTGCATAACAAGAGCTGAAACTGTACATGTTAAGGATGACTTGTTGAACATATATGATTACTATGTCTTAAAATATGTTTAAGGTTGGGTTGATTGTGTTATGTTGATAGTCTTATTAGTCCTGCCCTTAAGTAAGTTTGGTTGTGTTATGTTTGTTTATGGATCGGAAAAAGGTTTATAAAAGAGAAGCATCAAGATACACAGGGAAGGAGAAGAAAGATCTCATATTACAAAAAATAGGAACTTGTTAACTAAAAAAACAAAAAAATAGAAAAAAAAAAAAAAAAAAGTTAAAAAAAGTTCATTTTATGTGTTTGTATAAGGTTTATACCAAAGGTTAATCAGCTTAGTTATAGGTGAAACCATGAACATGTTAATAAGTCGAAGTTGGTCTTGCAGGCGTAAGCTAAAGATGTTTCAAATAAGTGTACCAAAACACGAAGCGCCCTTGACATATTATGATACATATAACATAAAACTTGAGTTCTTTCAGCTCTTTTTCGCGTCAATTATAAACTCTAGTCTCTTGTACATTGTTAGACAATGAAAGAATTTAAACAAGACTTAACATTGTAATTTTGTTTAGATTGCATAAACTAGCAAGTCTTTGCTATTAATATGTAAATGTCTCTTTGACTACAAAAACATTATACATTGAAGGTTAATGCATCCCTATAGTACACTTTCATATTTTAATTTACCTATTACCTATTAATTTTACACTTCTAAGCTAACCTAAAGGCATGGGATGCTTAAACAATGAGTAACCTAACTAAATCTACAAATAAAAAATCAGGGGTGGGTGGATGTACAATGTGGTTTTGATATGCAAATCTCGATTTTTAAGAAGTTTTCGCTCGTAAAAAATCGAATTCTGGATTCTCGAGTTCTGGAATATCAATGAGTTCACCCTCTGGTTGAAAATCGGCAAAATCCTTCTCATTGAAATAGTGGTTAATTTCATCAAACGAAAAATGAACACTGCAATTAAATGTAAATTAGTCATAGCAATCATATTGCTGCTTTTAACGATGAAAACTTTAATCAAGAAATAAGTTAGTTTTTGTTATCATCGACATACCCACAATCGTCATCCAGAAAATAAGAGCTTTTCTCATTGTCAGCAAAAACTTTCAACTTGGAAATAACCTGTCCGAAACTGGGAGGGTGAGGAAGATTATTGGTGGAAAGAATAAATAATGAACTCGTGAAATTATCGACGAAAATATGAATAACCAACAAAGGGTTTGCTTCTTACTTCTCCGGTCACGCTTCCAGTTTCATTATCATCCGTGTAGAACGTGCATAGTTTGTAATGTTGGTGAACACCTAGAACCTAAAACAAAGAGTATTACTCCGTATTATTTAAAAGTTATCTAGATGCCAAAAATGCGACGATTTTTTACACATGTACATGCCGGCTAACAAATGCAGAGACTTACGGGGCATATCTTAGTTGTGAGTTCATCATAGCCGATCTTAGACTTCTGTGGTTTAATCTGCACAATAGTTAGAATACGAGTATTAGTTAATGTTCTTAAGATTGCATTTACATTGCTCTACTAGGATCAAACGCATACCAGAAATTTAACTGCTTGCCTTGTATGTTGAAGTTCATCTGTTGCTGACCCTACATACTGCGTTTATCAAATTGTTAGACTTACTATATAATGGTATAAACACCGACGTCAAAGCAAAAGTCAATACTGTTGTGGAATAATTGCGATAATATCCCACCGACTAGGTAAAGGGTGTGAATATTTGATCACCACAACTATACCTCAAATTTGCTTGTTGAAAATTAAGACACTATTAAAGTGAACAAGAGATGTAACACCACAACTTATATATTTCTTATTGCTAGAAATATACTACAAAACTAGAAACCTACTAGTACAAAAAGAAAGGAAGATAGTACACTACAAGATTTGCTTGTACGTGTGTTTTTGGTGTGATTTGCTTCAAATGAATGAGCTCTATTTATAGGCTCAAAAAAACCATCTCAAGTAGTCAAGTTGCATATCAACTTGAAAGATCAGTAACTTGCATATCCTATCCATATCTTTCTAAAGATCTCATATCTTTATTAAGATTTCACCAACTTGCATATTTTATTATTGAGCCAATATTCCAACAAATCTCCACCTTGGCGAAATTACCAATGTCTTTATTCTCTTCGTCAGCAAACGTTGATGAAGTCTTCAAACCGACCTTCAATTTTTCACAACATTGATCAAGTCCAAACAGTAAGTGAACTTGATCCCAGCTAATACTTTCGTCAACATATCTGCGGGATTCTTAGAAGTATGGATCTTCTGGATTCTGACTCCACCTTCTTCCAGTATCTCTCGTATGAAATGATATCGAACATCAATGTGCTTCGTCCTTGCGTGATAAACTTGATTCTTCGCTAAGTGAATAGCACTCTGACTGTCAGAATGCATCGTGACAAATTTCTGATTGATTCCAAGTGCACCGAGCAACCCTTGAAGCCAAATTGCTTACTTTACAGCCTCTGTAATCACCATATACTCTGCTTCCGTAGTTGACAAAGCAGTAGTTGACTGTAAGGTAGACTTCCAACTAATTGGAGCTTTTTCCAGAGTAAATACATAGCCTGTCATAGATCTTCGCTTGTCTAAGTCTCCGGCATAGTCTGAATCACAGTATCCTTCTACCCACTGAATACTTCCATGTTCAAATACTAACCCTACATCGATTGTGTTATGGATATACCTTAATATCCATTTAACAGCTTGCCAATGTCCTTTTCCAGGGTTATGCATATACCTGCTCACCATACCAACAACATGACTAATATGTGGTCGAGTACATATCATAGCATACATTAAGCTACCGACAACATTTGCATAAGGCACTTTCTCCATGTATGCCCTCTCTGCATCATTTTTCCGTGACATAGCAGCACTGATCATAAATTGAGAAGCGAGTGGAGTACTAACTCGTTTTGTTTGCTTGTCGAACCTAAAACGTTTTAGAATCCTTCTCAGACATTGTTTCTGAGTCAAACAGAGCTTCTTCAATTTTCTGTCTCTGACTATCTCCATGCCGAGAATCATCTTTGCTTCACTGAGATCCTTCATCTCAAATTCGCTTTTCAACCGAGTCTTTAATTTTTCAATCTTGTCTAGACTTTGAGAAGCGATCAACATATCATCTACATATAGAAGCAGATATACGAAGGACCCATCTTGTAGCTTTTTCAAATAGACACAATGGTCATATTTGCTTCTTGTGTACTTTGACTCCAACATAAACTTATCAAATCGCTTGTACCACTGTCTTGGGGATTGCTTCAATCCGTACAACGATTTATGAAGTTTGCATACTTCATGCTCTTTTCCAGCAACTTTGAATCCTTCTGGCTGAACCATATAGATTTCTTCTTCCAAGTCTCCATGTAGAAATGCAGTCTTCACATCCATCTGAACTAGTTCCAAATCCAACTGTGCTACCAAAGCCAACTAAATTCTAATAGAGGAATGTTTTACCACTGGAGAAAAAACTTCATTGTAATCAATTCCCTCTTTCTGAGCGTAGCCTTTAGCTACCAATCTTGCTTTGTAGCGAACATCATCCTGGCTAGGAAATCCTTCTTTCTTTGCATACACCCATTTGCATCCAATTGCCTTCTTCCCTTTTGGGAGGTTGGTTAACTCCCATGTTTGATTCTTTCGAAGAGACTGCATTTCTTCGCTCATGGCAATCCTCCACTTCTCGCTCTCTGAGTCTCGAACCGCTTCAGAGTAAGTAGTAGGAACATCATCAGCTGCAATTGAAGATGCACAAGCCACCATATCATTAAGGCGAGCAAGCCTTTTAGTGTTTCTTTTGGGCTTGCTGGTAGCAATTGATCCATGTTGTTGCTGTGGAGGTTCTTCGGTTTGAACCTCCTCTTCTTCATAATCTCCTTCTACCACAGTAGAATCATCAACTGTTTCTCTATCATCTGGTACAATTATTCTTTCAAACTCCACCTTTTTTGGAGATCCATCTAACTGCTTAGCATTCACCTTCTTCAACATGGTAGATTCATTAAAGGTGACATCCCTGCTAAAGATCGTCTTCTTCGTCTCTGGACACCATAGACGATAGCCTTTGATTCCAGAGGTGATCCCCATGAACAATGCTTTCTTTGCTCTAGGATCCAACTTTGATTCCTTCACATGATAATATGCAGCGGAAACAAAAACATGCAAGGAATCATAATCCGTAGCAGGTTTTCCATACCATTTCTCAAATGGTGTTTTCCCATCAATAGCAGTAGATGGCAAACGATTAACGAGGTGACATGCATACGTCACAGCTTCAGCCCAAAATTCTTTACCCAACCCAGCATTGGATAACATACACCGAACTTTCTCCAGCAAAGTTCGGTTCATGCGTTCTGCCACCCCGTTCTGTTGCGGTGTATGCCTGACAGTGAAGTGTCTGACAATGCCTTCATCTTCACAAAATTTTGTGAACTGATCATTTTTATACTCTCCGCCGTTATCTGTTCGGAGATGTTTGATCTTTCTGGACGTCTGAGTTTCCATCATCTTTTTCCACTTGATGAACACTCCTAGCACTTCATCCTTTGTCTTCAACGTGTACACCCAAACTCTTCGAGAAAAGTCATCAACAAAGGTAACATATTAGTGTCTCCCTCCTAAAGAGCTTGTCTTTGAGGGACCCCATACGTCCGAATGGACATAATCCAAGATACCTTGTGTCTTATGGATAACTGTCCCAAATTTCACCCTTGTTGTCTTCCCGTTGATGCAATGCTCACAGAGATCCAACTTACAGGAACTCACTCCTTTCAACAATCCTTGCTTTATGAGCAAATTCAAGGATTTCTCTCCTGCATGTCCTAAGCGCATATGCCATAGCTTCACAGCTTCTGAATTTCTATCACCATCGGTAACAGCTGCTACAGTTCCAACAAATGTTCTACTCTTGTAGTGATACGTGTTGTTTATTTTACGAATACCCTTCATTACTACAAGTACGCCAGAGATGATCTTCATAATCCCATCCTTTGCTCTTACTTCGAATCCTTTAGATTCTAAGGTGCCGACTGAAATGAGATTCTTTTTTAACTTTGGCGAATAACGAACACCTTTCAAGGTCACAATTGTTCCGTCTTCATTCTGCAATCGAACAGAACCAATCCCATGAGTAGTGAGGGGAGTTTCGTCTGCCGTATAAACAACTTCCTCATGTTCTTCAAAATTACTAAACCACTCTCGATGTGGTGTAATATGATGGCTACATGTGGAATCTAATAACCATATGTCAGAAGCATTCTTCGTTGATGATGTTGCAAGTGAGAGATCTGATTCTTCATCATCACACTTGGTGACATTCGCCTCTGCTACAGCTTTACCTTTGTAATGATTGTCCTTGGTTTTCAATTTTGGACAATCTCTCTTCCAATGGCCTTTTTCATGACAAAAGGCACATTCATCTTTGCTTAGTCTTTGCCGCGACTTGGATCTCCATCTCTTATCGGTGCCCTTCTTCTACGAACGACCTCTGACTAGCAAAACCTCTGCGTCTCCACTTGAACTAATCTGCTTGTCCTTCCTTCTCAGTTCTTTACTATACAAAGCAGCACAAACTTCACTAAGAGACACATCATCCTTCCCATTAAGTAGAGTTGTTTTAAGCAACTCGTACTCCTCTGGAAGCGATCCCAATAGTATCAATGCTAGATCCTGGTCTTTGAACACCTCATCCATATTCATCAAATCGGTGACCAGTTGGTTAAAACTAGTAATGTGATCATTCATCGTGGTACCCGATACATATGTGAAGCGAAAGAGTCGCTTCTTCATAAAGAGCTTATTCTGACAATTTTTCTTCAGAAATTTCTCTTCCAATGCCACCCACAGTTTGTAGGCGGATGTTTCTTTTGAGAAAGCATATCGTTGCTCTCTCAAAAGACATGAACGAACCGTACCACAAGCTAACCGATTGATGGTTAACCAATTCCTCTCTTCTACATCCTCTGGTTTACTTTCTTCTGTGGAAATGTCTAGACCTTGCTGAAAAAGAACGTCTAGAACCTCACTTTGCCACATACCGAAATGGCCCGTGCCATCAAAGACCTCTACCGCCAATCTTACATTCGTCAAGACTGGTCTAGCCCAACTTGGAGATGTTGGATCCACCGATGTGGAAGGTTTGTCAACTATGCCATCCACCATTTCGTGTACAAATTAATTTTCAATAGCTTCAACCAAAAAACCAATGTAATTCTTTTCTGATGTGGAGGATCAAAATAAATTGCAACCACAGAGCATACTAAGAATAACCTCGGCTTTGATACCACTTGTTGTGGAATAATTGCGATAATATCCCACCGACTAGGTAAAGAGTGTGAATATTTGATCACCACAACTATACCTCAAATTTGCTTGTTGAAAATTAAGACACTATTAAAGTGAACAAGAGATGTAACACCACAACTTATATATTTCTTATTGCTAGAAATATACTACAAAACTAGAAACCTACTAGTACAAAAAGAAAGGAAGATAGTACACTACAAGATTTGCTTGTACGTGTGTTTTTGGTGTGATTTGCTTCAAATGAATGAGCTCTATTTATAGGCTCAAAAAAACCATCTCAAGTAGTCAAGTTGCATATCAACTTGAAAGATCAGTAACTTGCATATCCTATCCATATCTTTCTAAAGATCTCATATCTTTATTAAGATTTCACTGACTTGCATATTTTATTATTGAGTCAATATTCCAACAAATAGAACCATCATTGTAATAGTGGTCAGTAGTCCATGTAGCAGTATAAATACTTGATGTAACTCTTTCATTTAAGTTAGTTGTAACAATTAACAATTTCTCTCAAATCAATTTCGAGTTCTCTCATTTACAATACTATACTAACTTGGTTTTGAAAAATTGAGCAAATATAGAGGTGTTTGTGTGTATGAAGTATTAATTACCTCTTTTGTGGCGCGACTACACCACTGGTCTAACTCGGCTAATCCTGATTTCACATATTCCCCATTTTTGTATGTGCAACACTCTTTGTGTAAAAGAAAGCTGCGTGTCACGTAAAGGAGATGATATAGTAATTTGACATGAACAATGTTCCGTTCATTAAAATATAAGCGATGATCTACCTGTTGAAAAGTTCTACATTGATGTAAGAGTAAGCTTCAATGAAGATCTTTTGAATAAGAACTGGTGGCACCTGAAACAATTATGACTAAATCATTAAATTCGATAGGATGAGCATGCAAATGGGACATTTTGGTTACTACTGTTAACATACATGGTAATCCTTCAAGATAGCGAGCATGCCACTTAGGCACTCAATGACAAATCCCCAGTGAGAAGATGGTGCCGGGGGTTCTCTTGTAACTGCCTGAACCGTTGGGAGAATATATATTAGTGCCGTGTTTTGCCTGTTATTAGGACTACACTTCATAAGAAAAGCTAATGAGTTACGATGTCTCATTTAAGTTTAAAAGTTATCCTTCCAAACAGCTTTACTGTGCAGCAATCAGAATTAACTATATGTTGTATGTGAACATACATTGAATAAATACTCTAATAACAGGCTTTTTAAATAGCTCAAACACATCATCACCTTAATGCAATAAGCGAGAAGTGATGACAAATCCTTCTTCAGATTATTGCGAACAATTTGATAGATTTTCTCAACATACACGGTTAGTTGTTGCCGAAAAAGTAAAGCTGGGTACTTGGCCTCCACCTGACGCACTAAATCACACAACGATGATTTACGTAACCCCTACAGCAATACAAATTGTTTACTTTCGATCTCATTTTACTGTGCAAGTCCAGGTATAAAGTATGTAAGAAGAAAAACGTCCTATATGTTGAATGTATAGGATGAATAACAGTAAGGAAAAGTATTTACTATTCTCGTTAATAATGACTGCGGCGGTGGTTTATGTCCAACTGGAGTTAAACTCTTATGAAGCAAATATAGCAATGTAGACGTGGTAGATAGCCAGTAAGCCATATGTTTATTGTCGTGCTCTTTCTGTACCACAAGGTGCATTTTAATAATCATATTCTCCAAATAAAATTGCAAATAAACCTCCCCGTTAAACTAGAATACTTGTTACAAAAGCTGACCTCTATTGCAGAACTCATCATGTTAATGAGACGATCAAATACGCTTGTTTTTTCAGCTTCAAAAGCCTTCCAGTGTAAAAGGCTTTTATATATAATATATGTAGCAACTGGCTTTCCTTTACTGAAACCAAGCTCTTGTCTAACAGCTGCAAGAAGATCTTCAACATTCTCCTGTATTATTATAGCATATATGTATAGTAATCAAGCTGTCGATCATTTTTAGAAAGATATATCGAACAAGAAACAAACTATATAACATTTCAAAAACATACATTCTGCTTTTCTTTCATGCTGCTACTGGGTCTATTAAAACTTCCATTCCGCTGACCCTGGAATTCATATGCAAGAAAATAAAATAAAAAATAAACTCCGAATGATTATAACAATATACAGTGTCGTGTGTTAACCTTAGCTGGTGAGGAAGCTGCACTATGTGATTGCACGGCTTGCCTTTTATACATTTCACATTCAGCCTGGATATAATCAAATTGTTCTTCAAGGCTGCACAAACAGAAGTACTACTTTAGCCTTGGATAGTGAAATTTCAAAAACCTAAGACTTGAAAGAAAGAGTCAATCTAACATTGGTGTGACCTTTGCTTGGAGGTCTTCAATTCGATTACCATTGACTCTGCAGCCTTTGTCTGCTCCGACCTCTCATCACATTTCCGTTGCAGTGAACCAATCATGTACTGCATGCAAGTATTCCAAAAGTACACAAAAATATCATCACCATGCACACTTATGACCTTAAAGCTCGATCTCACAAGTTCTTAATTACTACTTACCTTAAGTCTCACATTTTCGGCAGTAAGCTTATCAATGGTCTCATTGCCAGTAGTAGGAATATCTTCAGGTTGTGGAAGTTTCTCAGTTTCTATATCTTCAGCGCCCTCTTCTTTCACGGGATACTCTGTAATCTCTTTCAAAAACAACCATAACTTTGCATTTTCCTCCTCCATCTCGGCCTACATATATAATAAACTCAAAACGAGAATGAACGAGTCAATAAACAGAAAGATAGTAAGTTGCAAGAAAACATACCCTCGCTTGTTTCTCCTGCTCTAATTGGGAGGTCAGTTCTTTGATTTGCTCATCTACTCCAGATGCTGAATATCCAGCCTGCATTATAGAAAGGACGTGTAAGATTGGTATATGCGAAAGAACTAGCAATGTCTACTAAAAGATTGGTAAACACAAAATACGCGTTAATTTTGAAAATAAGGATTATTGGCACCATTGATGCCTTAATAAACATGAAGGTATACCTGGGACATAAGAGGAGCACCTGCTAGTTTTTTGTTGATTTGTAAATTGGACGCAGCCATTCCACGGATGCTAGCCTGCATTCTAATAATCGAACAGTACAAGGCACCATAAGTTTTCATCGCCAGAAAAGTGCGTATGCCACTCTGAATATTCACACACGCCGCTTCTTTCCTTCGGTGCTCATACTGTTTACGTGCCACTTGTCCTGCAATTATATATAATTACTACTTTCACGCAGCCAACAAGATCATTAAATAAATTTTAACTATGTATATTATAGACAAGAGATACATAGTCTATACCTCTAACAATAGTTTGTATTGGCATCGTCGATTTTCTTAACAAGATAAATTTCTTGTTAGCAGAATGCGAGAGATATTTTGCTCGGATTTTGGTTGCAGATCTTCCTAAAACCTCAGTTCTATATGCATCTAGCTCAGCCATCTGACCAGCTCTAAGAAACACTTTGGTTTTACCTATCTGCAAATATCCACATTATGGAAATCTTAGCTGCTAAATAACTGCGAAAATTTTTCTCCAATCCACATAATGAGAATGCTTCAATGGTATTTGCAACAATAACTAGCCTATCATCCAATCGTACCTGATAACCTTTTTGGCCAGCCTTCTCTAATAGCATCTTCGAACATTTGATGTCATCAGTGCTACAGTTAAACAATAAAAGATAAAATCAAGATATGTTTTGTATAGAGATTAGAGGGAACTTGATCATCTGTGAATTTGTAAGTGAAGTAATAAAAGTAATAAGCATTTACCTCTTTTTTACAATATCAGGTGCAAGAATTTTGAATCGCTCTACAAATTCATGGTAAGGTTTACGTGTAGGAAATCCAGCAGTACTAATTCTGATTGCCTCCATAACTCCCTGTAAATTATATGAATATCAACTTTCAATACCAAAAAACGATCTTTTATAACAATGCCCGAATTCTCAAACTTACCCCACACCGAAGTTGTTGCAGTATATTTTGATTCTCGAAGATATCAGGTTTCAAAAGAGAGTTGGGTTTGACACAACGGACGTAATGCGGTTCTGTATGACTGAGTGTCTCAAGCAAAGATTGTAGTTGTTGCTGAATAATAAAACATAAGAAAATTAGATTGGTTAAATTAGAATAAAAAAGCTAGAGCCTTAGAGAAAAGGGCAAAATACCTATTAATATACTATACTTGCCACAAATGTTACTTTCGTGTACTGAACAAATTTTTTTCCTAATATGGGTACTGAACTTTCATTTTTTGGTCTTTTTGATGTACTTTGTAACATTTTTGCCCTGGATTTTTAATAATTTGAGGGGCAAAAACGTCACAAAGTACATAAAAAATAACAGAAAATGAAAGTTTAGTACCCATATAAGGAAAAAAATTTATTCGGTACACGGAAGTAACATTTATGGCAAGTATGATGCATTTTGAAGGAATTTGCCCTAGAGAAAACGAGGATATATTTATACCTTAAACTTGGCACCTATCGACGAAAACTTGGATGATTTAGACTCCTCTGACACGGGTGGGAATAAATTTGCTACGAAAGAGCACTTTGAAGCATTTAAGAGCGCCTGATGCTCTGCAACAACATAGTCTTTATTCTTATCCAAGAAAAATTCACTTTGATACGTCACCTGAAATTTGTAATTTTATTATAAAGAATGTAGCAGCGTTTGCAGGTATATGTACAAAATTATATTTAACATTTTCAGATGCAATGTGCATACATCACCAGCATAGTGACAAATGGTGAAATCTGTTTTCGCCAGCTTGGGCTTATTGAAACGTTTATGATCTTTGAATGTCTGGTAAAGCTTTTCTGCAAATGTTTCATGATTGGATCTCGGAAACATGCTGCAGAATATTGGTAATGTCAGTTTATAGTTCAGATTGCATCGTTTTCTTTAAAAAATCCGAGAAAAACACATATTTACCAAGCCTCGTCCAGAAGAGCAAGGATTCCACCAGGTTTCTGCAGACCAAAGCATCATTTAGTTCATTAAACATACCGCAAAATTTTTAAGCAAAATAAATGAATGTGTTTTAACAGGCGTCGACCTTTTCAATTAGATCTAAAATGTCTTGATTGTCCTCAAACTGTATGTAACTCCAGTCTATTTCCTCCTTTGTATATTCTTCTTGCTCCATCTTAAAAACATGCTGAAAAAGAATTCACGATATACAACAACCAATTTAGGCGCATAAGATGGTATTGATTAGCCACAAAAAAATTTACGGCTGTACTAAAACATGCTGAGATAAGGCCTAATTAACTTCACAAACCTGATTAAAATGTTGCTGCAGTTTCTCATTAGTTAAATTAATGCAAAACTGCTCGAAACTGCATAAGGCCAATTGGAAATTATGTTAAACAAGAATAGAAATCAACACTTATGTCTTAAGGTCGTTGATGCAGTGATCTACAAGAAATGACCTAACCAAAAGCGTACCAGTTAAGCACCTGTTTGTGTTGAAACTCTCGAATCCATAAATATCCAGAACTCCAATGAAGAATTTTGAGTTAGCGTCTTGACCGATAGTATTATTAATCTTGTTGACGAGCCTGGATCAATCAATAAAGCCATTAAACAGTAAATCAAAAACGTAAAACTGAAAGTTCAGTTCAGTAGCAATCTACATTTCAGATACACCCTTACCAGTCAAATAGTTTTGAGTAAACTATTTTGGCAAATGCATCTCTACTGATAGTTGCAGCATCTGAATCGAGGCACTTTTTGATGCTTTCACCACGAGTTACAATCACACGCTTGCAGAAAGAATCTTCAAGAGCCGTCTTATCACACCTAAACAAGATGTTGATATCAGATAGTTGCACTAACCAGCTGAAACATCATAATTCTGCTATCACAAATTAATAATTACCTGAATAGGTCAGCCGCAGTTTCTAGATGAGACCGAGATTTATCATCCTTAAGTTTAGAGGAATCTGGTTCACTTCCCTTTGTGAAATCAATGTTACCTAAGTGGAGAATTGCAGCAACAACACGGAATATTGCGTCCTGTAGGAAACGAAAAAACGATTTAGGTAGGACTTTATAAGTGTCATGATAGATATAACCAGTATGTAATGACCTGCTCATCGGAGCTGATCCCGACAATATCCATAGCCTTCTTTGTCGCGAGATACTCTTTAGACTCATCCACTCCTTTTAGGTCATAAAAGCTTGATTGATTGAGGTAATGAAACTTCCTTGGATTATCAACTTTGTACTTTTTAGACTCCTGAAACGTGACGACGATGTTGAACTTATTACTTGGCCCATAATTATAGGATAATATGGATTATCGTAAGTATAACGCTGCTAATTGTACTAAGTTTAACGACATATGAAACCATATATTTGTGCATACAGAATACCTCTGGTGGTGCAGCACATAACATGTAAAAGCAATGATAATTTCTCTCAGGATCCGAAACTTGAGTGACACGTGACCTTTCCAGTAGATAAGTCCTTATAGCAGCTCCAGAGATCATCCCTTTATCGTTAAATTGGATCTCGACAAACTTACCAAAACGACTGTAGTAATACCGCACATTATAGAAAGTTAATCATCTGAAAAGAAGATGTGTTGATAGTTCGTTGGTTGAAAATTTTGGTACCTTGAATTATTGTTTCTGAGGGTCTTTGCATTACCAAATGCTTCTAGAACTGGATTTGACTGCCAAACAAAAGATTTGTGAAAAAAAAAAAAAAAAAAAAAAAATCGTTTATGAATTTCAAATATATATAATATTGCATACTTCTAAAACTTGTTGTTCCACACTTCGTCGCCCCTCGGATGAAGGGCGACCTCCCATAAATGCAAGATACTGCATAAGATTCTTTGTGCTTTCGGTTTTACCAGCTCCACTTTCTCCACTAACAAGAATCGACTGGCTTATTTTCTCGCTAACCATCTGCCTGTAACAGATAAATTCGTGTTATCGTACAAATTGTGATGCATTGGAAGTTAAAAAAAAAATCGAAAAAGAAGCATGGTAACATAGAGTGCCTGTATGCAGCATGTGCAATAGCGTAAGGATGTGGACTTAGTTCTCCAAGAGTTGCCCCTTTGTATTTTGCCATTACGTCATTCTCATATAACTTAGGCAACTTTTTGAAAGGGTTCACAGCTATTAAAATATTTCCGGTGTAAGTCTGAAAACGAGCAGCCATGTTAATCTCAACATCCGATAAAAAGAAGAAAAAGAAAACACCAGTTTCGTGTACTAACATAAATGTCATCTCTATCGTATCGACATTTTAAATTCTGCAGAACCCCAGGCTCGTGAAGATATGCCAGCTTTGTCATATCGTCCACTCCACAATCAGGGAACACGGGATCTTTAGGATGCGCATTGGATATCTTAATAACTATCTGTATGATATAAATGTCATGAAACAATCAGAATCATTTTGAAGTGAATTCTGGTAAAATTTAAGGCATTAGAACACAACGGATACTGTGACGTACTTCTTTTTCGTTTGATAATTTAACTTTAATATCTTGATCATTGATTTCCAAAACATCACCATCTATCCAAGCTACCTCGGGATCTTCCACCCAGACTTGAGATCCAACTACTACTTTATATGGACCAGCCTATATATCAACAAGATCAATCATCGATCACTAACTCAAATTTAGCATCGCTCAAGTGAATTGAGCATCCAAATGTTCTATAAACATGCAATATTACGACGCATAACACATAAGGGCCTAATCTGTATCAAAAATATGCAACTAAAACTATAATTTTAGATTCATTTCAAACTTTAAAATAAGTAGCTCCCATCAGAAACTGCTTATTTTACCTCAAAATAAGCAAATTGTGGATGTATAAGAAATTGCTTCTGCTTATAAGCAGATAAAAGAAGCAATCCCAAACCGGCCTCAATACCACATTTCATGCATATAATTTTGGTTATGCATTAACGGATTAACATAACACAACTATGTATAACTAAGGGAAAACTGCTCAAATTTAGCTGCCAATGTGGCCTAGTGGCCTGGTCTTGATGTTCTCACTAGAGGTCTCAGGTTGAAACCTCACAACGTACACATCTTTAGGGTGGCAAGGAAAGGGTTTGGATATGGGGACTATGGTCATAAGGATACCCCGGATAAACCTCAAGAGAGAAATCCTCATCCGTTTACCCTAGATGCTCGGATAGTACATATTACAACAACACAACTAGTGATCAACATATGGATTGGTCATTGGAGTCTAATGATAACGTAACTAAAACATCATGTATAAATATGATTTATCACATTATATGATAATGAGCTAAAAAAAAATCTCACCATATCGCGCTACGATCAAAACCGAGCGCATAGAACCCCTTCCTTAAGCCAAAACACCATCCCAGATTCACAAATTCGATATTTACACAATGTACAAAGATCTAATGGTTTTTGAAGCCTCATACGGGCTTATTTAATCCTCTAATCCATCATTTACACCGTATAAACGGACATAAATACGATAATGATGATAGAATAACAACATTTGGGAAAATGTTAAATTTTATCAAATGAAATAAACCTTCGGCAATGTTTAAGGATAATGTAGGCGTTTTTTATATGATTTAACGGTGGTTCTGTTATATTTTTCGATTATGTTTCCGGCGTGTGTTGTTTTTTTGTTATGATTTTGTCTAACAACCAAAAACAACACCTGCTAAGGAATGAAATCGTGTTTTTTTCAAATAATATATTTACAAAAATACTCCCTGAGTACAATTTTTTGTGGTATTTATAATTTTATTCCTCAAAGTTTGAGTATTAATTTTGGTTTCAAGCTTTTCATCACACTTCAATAAACAAAAATAATTGTTTTTTTTTTTTTTTTTATTAAAACTATTTATTTATTTATTATTATCACTATTATTATCATTATTCTTCTTATTATTATTATTATTATGAACCATCACTTTATTAGAACCATAAAAATTTATATGAAGTTGGATTGGAGTCTAGATACAAGTTGTGCTCCCACTTCTTTCTAAATACAAAAGCTTATTTTATAAAAAAAATAAAAACACCACTCTTAGCATTATTTGAGTGGCTAATTGCAATAAACTTAATACGTGAAAGTGTGTCTAAAGCATCCGTATCAAATTCCCCGAACGTAGAAAAAGCAAATGGTATGAACTTGTATCCGTTGTCCTCACATTTTGATGCATACTTTCTCTTTTTCTTCTCCACGGCATTGTACAAGGCTACCCCAGGAGCCCATGAAGTCGCCCCAATACCAGCAAATGGAGAGATACCAGTCACATCTAAGCATGCATCTTTACCTTGAAGCCAATTAAATAATAACAAATCTGCAATCGTAGCTCCTTCTCATCCTCCGAAAGGAACCCCATATGAGCCTCCTTACGCACCATGATCCCAATCTTAGAACATATATCAACAAGTATATCACGCACCAAATTATGCCTGAACTTCACGCCCACTTCACTAGAACAGTGGACCACATGATCTCCCCATTTGTCCATACGATGCACATTACAACTCGAACAAAGGCTACCTTCAGAGAACATAGGTATAGTAAGCCTATAACACAACACAGATCGGAATTGGCGATGGTTCATCCTCTATCCCAAGCCGTCAATAGGGATGGTGAAAAGAAAATCCTGTGCATGTGGGGCGCGTATGCAATTGAGAATAGCCACCTGTCTTGGACTTAACGAGAACTTAGAAACAAGGTCTTTCTCAATGACACCAAAGTAACACTTTGCCAAGGTTTTCATCATTTGGGGGGCAGAAGCGCCATTGGTGACAGAGAGAGAGTCTATGTTACAAGTACTGTTGAAAGTATCAAGAGCATACTGAAAAGAAGGATCATAGGAGACATTACCAGCTTTAGTCACAATCTTGTCCTGTAGATCACTTGTTTGCAAACGAGAGGCAAGGAAAGCATACTGGATGATGTCACCCGCTGAAAGGATACGAAGACCACCCAACTTGATTGGAAGAGTGGCAAGGCGCCACTGCCAATCACCAAAACCCGGCCATGAGGCAGTAAAAATCTTCTCTAAGGAAGAACGTAAAGACTGATCAAACCGAACCTGGGCCTCCTGTAAATACAAAGGGGAGCATATCCTCAAAGAATAAGATAATTTTGCAACCCCGACACAACTGCGAAGAAGAAGGAGCTCAAATTAGGGATCATGAAGTTTGTGGATTGCCTCCATTAAGGTGATGGTTTTAGAAACCCTTTTCAAAGCTAAATCTTGACAAAAACTATCATCCAAACTGACTGAACCACCAAGAAGTTTGACACCATTGAGCGGGTGAAAGATATTTTATAAGAAATACACCCTCCACCCTACTTCTAGGATCCTCCACAGGCCAGAAGAGTTCGGTTTTATCAACATTTAAAAATAAACCATGAGCCGGACCATCCGTCCTGAGGATGTCAAGTGCCTTAGCAACCATAAAGGTATCTCCAACAATAGTACCGTCATCAAGATACCAAGCCTGAAGTGTAAGCTCACAAGACTGATCAATAGACTGAACCAAAGGGTGCAAAGCTAAGGCAAACAACAAAGGACCTAACGGATCCCCTTGTTGAACCCCTTGACAAGACCAAAGGATAGAGTCATCGTAATAAAGCCTAGCGGGTCGGGCATAACAAAACTCAACCCAAGGAGCAATGGATGGGCAACGTGCCTTGGCTTCCTGAAGTAATACGCTCCTATCGACAAGATTGAAAGCATTCTTAAAATCCACCAAAAGCATAGAAAGTCCCACCTCGTTACCCTTAGACTCAAGGAGCCAATTCACAGAATAGAGAACAGCCTCACAGCCACCAGGAACACCAAAACCAAATTGAAAGTCCTGTAAATAAGTTATTGATGATTACTTTTTTAATTACATTACATTTTCATCCAAGAAAAAAAGTGCCATATTGGCAACATTTTTTTTCTCTTTTTATAAAATATAATTACAACAAATTAGTATATTACAATTCATTTGACATATTAAAAGTACACAATTAAATAGTTGAATATAAACGATCATAATTGGACGTTCACGAACATAAATAAACAGACGCGACTTTTATTCATGTTCCTTCATTTAACAAAACGAACGTAAAATATTTTTCATGTTACATTATCGAACAGTTCATGAAATATTCGCTAAACGTTCAGTTTGTTTACATCCCTAATTATGTCTAGTGGTGTTTTGTCTATTGGATGTGAAATAAATCCCACATAGGGCAAAGATGCAACTCAACACCTAAATATAATCTTGGGGTTGGACCAACGTTCCGAATGATGGTATTGTAAATTGAGTGTTTATAGCTAATATTTGAGATAAAGCTAAAGCAATCATTCTGCGTACCATTATTTATTATTTATTTTTTTTAATTTTAAACACTTGGTTACGTATTTGTTAAAAACACAAGAAACACATTAGGCAAAAGACAAATAAATAAAAGTAAGATATAATCAATAAGTTTTTTGGTCCAAATTGCGCCATCTCAAAAATACAATGTTTGACTTGATTAGTAGAATTATTAGCTTTGATCAAACTAGCAAAAAGCAAGATAGCACGAATTTATAATCAAAATTAAACTAGTAAGGCTGGCCACATTAAGGCGACCAAGTTCACTCATTTTTCTGCCACGTCAGCTTTCTCTCTCCAGCAATATGTAGGCGATTGGGTGCCCCAGTAACGGCGACCAAGTTCAATTTTTTTTTCTTTTTTTTTAAACATTTTTAACACAAACTAAAATTTCATTCATAATGAAAACGTTACATATTAATTCAAATAATCAAAAGTAGCGGGTCGGAAATTGATGTTTGGTGAGACACCGGTTAACCGGAAAGTCGAATCCGGTGATACTTGCGGGATGTTTTGTGGGCTTTTGTTTGTTGTGCTGTTTTCTTAGACATTTTGAATAAAGATAATTGTGAGATTGTGTGAATTGGAGTGTGTTTATGTTGTGTATTTATAAGGTAATTTAAAAGGGTTTTTTTTTTTTTTTTTTTTTTTTTTTTTTTTTTGCCAAACGGCTAGAAACACATTTAATAGGCAACGGTTGGATCAAAAAGTGGAATGAAATGAAAACAAAACTCGGTCACACCTACGACTCATTTCATTTTTTGACGACCCTCGACCCACTAGCCACAGTAAGGACGACCGAGTTCGACCTATACGACCGACTTGGTCGACCTCTCTGTGGGCAGCCTAAGAATAAGTAACGTACAATTTGCTTCTATCTTTTCATAGATACATCATACGTCTCTTATATCATGTTTTGGTAAGATAGGGTATTGTCGTATCTCATATAAAGTATTTTGGTAAGATTTAGTATTATTGTTATTGTATTGAAAACCTGATTTTTCTTTTACTTTTAAAAGTATTTACCCGGTCTAAAATGAATTTTATTGCAAGCAGCCAAGCAAGCTGATAAGTCTAGCTAAGATATACGGTTTATCACTAGTCAACAAGCTTTACTAAAAGATTAAGGTCGGTTTGATGTTATAGACTCCTAAAAATTTATCTTCCTAAAAGTATATGTTACATTTTGGCGCAAATAGTTTATTTGTTATTATTATTATTATTATTTTTAATTATTATTTTTTTTTCAAAAGAAACAGTGACATATACGGGTTATTCGCTTAGACGGCGTTGTTGCATTGTTTTGAGACTTGAAGCGTACGTTCGATACTAACAACCACATTCATTACTAGTTTTTTTATCCACAAATGCTTTGAGCTTCTAATTGTGACCCATGTTTCATTATTGAGCCAATAGACAACTTCAACATGTTAGTTTTTTACGATTAAATAACAACCAATAATAGCACAAAACATTTTAAGGATCTTTATTCAATAAAAATGATGTTAACAACAAGATAATAAAAATATATATACTTTTGTTGTATATACTTTGCAAGTTACTTTGGATGAGTACTTTCTAAGTTTGTTTGGTTTAAACTAGTTTCATAATGATTCGGATCACGATCACGATCGGTTAACTTTGAAATCGTGATCCATTTAGTCTGATCATTAATGGATCGGATCAAAATCCAATTCGGTCCGATTCATTGAAAATCCAAAATGGTGGGTGGTGGGTGGCGGAGGTGGAGGTGGGTGGTGGTGGCGGTAGGTGGTGGTGGCGGTGGTGGGTGGAGGTGGTGGGTAGTGGTGGTGGTTGTTGGTAGGCGGCGGTGGTGGGTGGTGGTGGTGGGTGGCGGTAGTGGGCGGTGGTGGCCGGTGGTGGTTTGGTAGGTGGTGGTGGCGGTGGTGGGTGTTGGTAGGTGGCGATGGTGGGTGTTGGTAGGTGGCGGTGGTGGGCGGTGGTGGTGGTGGGTGGCGGTAGTGGGCGGTGGTGGTGGTGGGTGGCGGTGGTGGCTGGTGGTGGTTTGGTAGGTGGTGGTGGCGGTGGTGGGTGGAGGTGGTGGGTGGTGGCGGTGGGTGTTGGTAGGTGGCGGTGATGGTGGTGGGTGGTGGTAGTGGGCGGCGGTGATGGTGGGCGGCGGTGGTGGTGGTGGGTGGCAATGAGGATTAACGATGTAAATATTTTAACTCAATGAGGACTAACGATGCAAATATTTTAACTCTTGAGCTACAGGGACCTTTTATGCAATTGTTTCAAGGATGAATGGTGTAATTGTTTTGAGCCACAGGGACGATTCATGTAAATTTATGTAATTAACTCCATGCCACGTCAGATTCATGTATATAATATGAAGATTAAGAAAGTTCGTGTATATAATAGGAAGATTAAGAAAGTTTGTGTATATAATAGGGAAAAAAAAAGTTTATAGCATACAATAGTAAAAGGTAACAAGTTGAATGTATTTTTGGACAATTTTCTCATAAAAAAATATTATACAAACATAATAATTTAGTTCATTACTGAAACTTTTCAATGAAATCGTGCTACTGAATTTTAGATTGATTTATTTTTGGATCTACTGTAAGTATTAGACCATTGCGTACAATTACTTGAATTTGACATAAAAATTTCCTACACTTTTAGTTATAGATTTTTGACTTTATAATCTTTCTAAAATAAGGTCATTCTTATCAAAAGATTTTTTACTTTTGTCATCATAGCAGAAATAGTTTAAATAAGTCAAGACCCGTTTCTTTCCATCCCAAATTACCGATTTTGAAATTCGATCTATGTATGAAGATCTAACGGTTTTCAATGCCTCATACAGCCTTATTTAATCCTTTATCATATTATTTAAACCGTATAAACGGATATAAATACGATAATGATGACATCAATTATGATAGGGTAATAACTTTTGGGAAATGTTGCACAGGTTAAATTTTGTCAAATGAAATAAACCTCCGGCAACATTTACCGTTAATGCCGCCTTTATTTTGTTCTGGTTTTTATAATTTTGATTTCCAAAGTTAATGTTTGTCTAAGCTTAATTGACGACATAACAAACTTATTGTAAAATTGTTAAGTTCGTAAGCTTAAGTTCGTGGGCTTATAACTTTATTTATTTGATGTTATGAATTTTACAAGCCCATTTAAAATGAGCTTATCAAATAAACTTGCACAAACACCGGGCCGATATCATATAAATCTAAACAACCAGCTTTATTATTTTGGTTTTCAAGTTTTCATCACATATTAATATACGAAAAGTAGTAATTTAATTTGTTTTTGTAACTGGTGATATTTTTATATAAAAATAACTCATGTCGTTTAGAATGTATATCTTGGTTGGACTTAGAAGTGTGCTTGCGAATAAAACATAGTTATTACGGAATATCAGTAGGCTACGAAACAAAGTATCTGATAGGTTTAGGTTGAATTCGTTGCTACCAAATTTTAGTTTGGTTAAGTTTTTCATTAGACTTAGCATTTTGCTGTGCATAATAAGCTGAAATTGAAGTCTACACTTATAGTAATATAGTCGGTCTTTTTAAATTAAAGTCATTACTTTTTTAGAGATTGTTTTACCTATCATCATAGTGAAACAATTTTGTTTAAGTCAAGACCTTTTTCTTCATAACATCCAATGGAAATGTCTATTATGTCTATTCGTGTTTTGTCGATTGGATGCAAAACTAATCCCACATTGAACAAAGATGCAATTGAATACATAAATAAAATATTGACGTTGGACCAATATCTCAATGATGGTAAGTATACTGAGTGTTTACAACTAATATTTTAGATAAAGCTAAAGCACTCATTTTACCAACTATCATTTTTTTAAACACTTGGTTACTAATTTATTAGAAAACACAAGAAACATATCAAGGCAAAAGACAAACAAATAAAAGTAAAGATATAAAAGACAATTTTTTTGGTCCAAATTAGTAAAACTATTAGATTTGATCAAACTAGCAAAAAGCAAGATAACACGAATTTATAATCAAAATTAAACTAGTAAGAATAAGTAACGTACATTGTTCTATTTTTTTTATTTTTTTTTTTTTTTTGTTATAGAAAATTCATTTGTGTGTTTGAAACCCAATTTCAGTGGTTGCATGTCACAAGCTCTCATAAGTCACGACTCACGAACATTTGTTACTCCCTCATTAATTATGTTGTAAGCCGCTCCTCAATCTTAGGGGAGTCTCTGGACACATTTTATATCATTTTCCTCATTATATAATAAGAAGATCATTCTTCTAAGTTCTAACTAGACAACAAATATAGTTTCCGACATGGGTGGTTCACAAACCAAGGGTCACGCCAATGGTTGAGAGGTAAGAATCTTGAGAGAGAAGACGAAGCTTCTTCAACCGAAGGTCGGCGAGTTGATGTGTCTCAGAGAGACGAAGAGTGAAGTGCATAACCAAGAAGTCATGGTTCATGCACTTAAAGATTCTTAGTGGCATATGACATGTAAAATTAATCTCACATCGGATAAAAAAAACAACTAATGTTTGGCGAAAGTAACTTTTGCTGGAATTGGAGATGGTGCTGGAGATTATAAAAAGAGATTATTTTTATAAGCTACATGAAGGCTATGTTTGACACACAAGATTGTTGAGAGATTGTGCTTATTTTAAAAAAAAAATAAGCTACTTAAAAGATATCTTTGTTTGACAGACATAACTTACAAGAGATTCTAAAAAAAAATAATCTTTCATAATCTCTAAAAACCAAAGGTTACTCATGTAGCTTATAAAAATAATCTCTTTTTATAATTTCCAGCACCAGCACCATCTCCAGCACCAGCACCAGTTCCAGCAACAGTTACTTTCGCCAAACATACCCGAAATAACTTTTGATTTTAAGAGATTATAGAAAATTATTTTTCTAAGAATCTCTTATAAGTTATTTCTGCCAAACAAAGATTATTTTTTAAAGAGCTTATTTTTTAAAAAAATAAACATAATCTCTCAACAATCTTATGAGCCAAACATAGCCATGTGATTATTTTTTAAATAGCTTATTTTATCTAACATATGGGGTATCCCCTTATTAAAAAACACAACAAACAACAACTTTTTTATTTAAGGTATGGTTTATCACTTTATTGAAAAGCATAACAAATATGTTAAAGGAAAAAAAAATAAAAAAATAATAAAAAAATAATAACAAACAAATTAAATTATATATTAAATAAGTATATAATATGCTGTTGTACATTGTGACAACCGGCAATTTAGGGAGCCATTTTGAAAACCCGCATTACGTTAAAGTTCGTTTATAATTTTTATTTGGAATTTTTATTCGCAACGAACTTGTAAGACCAATTTTATGGATAATTATATTTTTATAACGTTATGGAATTCGTGAATTATTTTAATAATTCATTATGGTAATTACGTGATGATGTATGTTTTTAAATTACTCACTGGTACTACGTTGACTCCGGCACTAGGTTTACCTAACGGGATATTTATGACTTGTTTTACGAGTCCGATGATATTTAATTAATTATGGGATGTTTTCGGGAGATATTGAAGTTTGAAATGAGTTCGGGTTTCGGGCCGTATGTTTTACATTTACCCACTTTACCCACTCAATACTACTAGTATTATTATTATTATTATTATTATTATTATTATTATTATTATTATTATTATTATTTATAACCTTTTAAAAAAATAAATAAATAAAAAAAAATAATAAAAAGAGTAGACCACAAATTGGTCCTTGTTGGTCCGGTTCTCACACACAACACACCAACACTCACCCTCACTTCTCTCTCTCTCTTATTTTCCCCTTCCCCCTAACCCTAGCCGCCGACTATATCCGGCCGCCACCACTTCACCGCCGACCACCACTGCAAACCACCACTATTTTCGTGATCCCCACCATCAAATCTCCTAGATCCGCCCCTACACGCGCCTTATTACACCATTTCCATCACGAATCATCACCTTATTTCACCACCAATCGGTTATTATTGAAGTATTATACGATTTGGAGCTTTTTGTTCGAAGGTGAGGCGAGTGTGACTCGCGTTTTTATTAAAACGTGACCCTTGGTCACGATGGGTTTAGATCCGAACGGGTTTTCACCCAAAAACGGGAATAACACTTATGGGTTTTTATTGGAAACTCGATTTTATAAAATGGTTTGGTATCCGGGTTGTTATCCGTGGGTTTGGTTCGAACCGTGAGTCCACGACTCACGGCTTGGATATTGACTCGGGCCGTGGTGCTCGTTTTCTTGTTATTTTTGAGCCGTGGTTTTGGCTCTTGGTATCCTTGATCTCGTTGGTATATTTGGTTCGACTCTTGTGAGTCGCGGCTCGAAGCCGTGTTATTGTTGTTGTTGCCGAGACCCTTTTTGGTCGAATGGGTATTTTTGAGTGCTCCTTGGAGCCATTTTGTGACCCTTGATACTTGGTTCGAGCCCTCTTGGCTCGTGGTATTTAACGCGACTCAGTCGAGTCGTGTAGGCTTGGGTGTGGCTTGGTAAACCAACCCGAGTGTGACTTTGATTATTTTGTTTCTTGGTTGTTAACTTGGTTTGATATTGGTTTTGTTTGGTTGGTTGTTTATTTCATCTCTTGGCCGAATACATGTGGGTCGAGACCATGTTTGGTCTCGACATTGGATATTGATTTTTGGTATTGAAGAAGTGTTGGCGAAATGTGTTATTGGGGACCGATTGTGAGACGGTCATTTAGATTGACGGAGATAGGTTAGTCGGGTGTTGTAGTCGGACCCTATTGTTGTAGCACGTGGATTGGGATTGTGTTGGACGGAGATATATTGATTTTTATGACATTTGCTTATTACTTTGGACTTGGACAATGAGCCGAGAGTCATGACTCGGACATGTGACCATTTCGTGTAACTCGATAACTATTTACAATTAAAACATAAATAATAAAACTCGTAATAATAATTATTAGTAATATAAACGTTTATATGAATATATAGATGTGAATAACGGATATATAATTATATAAATGCGTATATTAATAATAATAAAAATCACGAGTCATATTATAAATAATACGGCTAAATATATATTAGGCTACGAGAGTGGCGTAATATTATTGGAAGTATTATTATTATAAAAATGTGTTATAAAACGAGAAACTCTCGACGATTACTAAACATCAAATAAAATGTCATTTATATATATATATATATATATATATATATATATATATATATATATATATATATATATATATATATATATATATATATATAACGAGTAAACTTATCGAGTTATGCGGAGTCGTGGTCACACGAGTTCAAGTAAGTTTTATTTGTGACTTTCGTGTTGTCACGGATATATGACGATTAATATAAACGTTTTCTATAACTAAATAACTACTTAACCGAAGGGTTGAATCGGGTTATTTGGCAATACGAAATGAATATATTAATGGGCATCATATCCTACGACGCCCATAGGTTGTGGTATATGTAAAGAGTAATAAATTGCGTATATATATATATATATATATATATATATATATATATATATATATATATATATATATATATATATATCGGGAAATCTGGCCAATTTGACGATGTATATAAGGAATTTATTAAACTACGATATATACCATATAGTATTTATGTGCTATGTGCTTTAGGAATGGGTGTAATCTTGGAACGGTATGTTACGTAAATAAATATGGGGTTTATCAAATCGACGGATTTGATAAACTTCGGCGATTTATTTAAATGATATATTGGGCTAATATTAGATCTATAGTTTATTTTTATTCTTTTGTGTGACCTTTTGGTTTGTTTTGTGTCGACCCACCACCCGTATGGATACCAAACGTAAATACACCAAACTATGACGAAATGGATTTTTGGAAAATAAAACGGATTACGTCCGGGTTTGGGAATATGTTGAATTTGAGGAAATGATTTCTGAACGAGTTGATATTGTTAGGTCGTGCCGAGTCCGTAGTTGCTGTCTTGTGAGTTACTGTACATCTTATTTCTACCGACTTCTTCTTGCTGTTTTCTGGACTTGAGGTGAGTCATAGCCCCACTTTTACTCTTGAACTATGTTTTCAATATTTGGGGTGAGAAACGTGCAAATCATTTTATGTGGACTATTATCGCTTCTATATTCTTTCTAAACTTGCTATGCGTATGGACTAGGAGGTATTGTCAACTTTAGTCACATATTTTGTGTGTACTATTCAAGGTTGGCTTATTTAGTTATTTGGAATTGTCAGCTTTAGTCACAAGGGTTCGTGTGTACTATTCAAGGTTGGCTTATTTAGATACTGTAGTGTGAACCTATAGGTTATTAATACTTCGTAGGTTATCCGAGTATTTATGATATTGCGGGGGTTACCCGAATATCTATGTTAGAACGGAGGGTATCCGTGTGTTATGTTGGAGCGGAGGGTATCCGCAGGCTTTTAGTGAATCCTTAGTCTAGCTAGCAAGCGTTTTGCGTATATGTCCACTATATTGTTAGATGAATTTAAACCTATGATCTCACCAGCGAAAGCTGACTTTTAGCACGTTTTCTCAAGTAATTAAGTGATGATATGGATGCATGGATTGGAAGGCTCGGCTAAGGCTCCTGGTTTATGGATCTATTTTTCTAAACTCTGATATTGAATTATGGACCTACTGTTATGTTATTTTGGGCCTGACTCTGAATGATGTTGGGATAAATGTAAACTTTAAAACCCCGTTTTGGTTGCGTTTTTATTATGTTTACTTTATCTCGTTCTATTATGTCTTGTGTTGGATACCAATCCCCGTAGCACCCCGAAAGCTTGTTGAGTCTTCCGCTGTATCAAATTTTGGGGGTGTTACAGATTGGTATCAGAGCCAAGGTTATAGAGAACTAGGTAAATAAACGCCTAAACTATAACAGAATTTTTATAGAAAATGATCCTTGACCACTGCCCGCCAGCCCGCCAAGCCGAAGCATCTTCTATTATTTTGAGGTATTATGAGATATTTGAGATGATTGTTAGATTTGGAATTTCTTGAGATGATTTGAGGTTATGGATTTAGTAATAAGATGTCGTTTCGAGGAATTATATGGTCTAATTGTTTTATAAATATTTTAGTAATGCGGTGTTTGAAACTCTTTATTGAGATTATATGATTGAATTATTTGATGAGGATTCTTAGTACGGTATTTTGAGTTGTGATTTAGTTGTTTTGAAACACTTACACCTACCCTACGCCGTTGTCACAGACCATGGCCTCCCATATGCCCGATGTTGTCGAGGATATTCTTACTGCACCGGTATTACCAGCACAGTTCACTGTGGCATCTGATGATCCTTACCAGATTGCCATGCTTTCAGCTACTGTGCCGCAGACAGCTTCTACTTCAGCACTACCTGCTGCATCTACGCAGGGACCCTCATCTTCTCTAGGGCTCCCTGGTACATCGAGGCAGCTTACTCTTCATCAGGCTTTGGCTCGTGTGGCCCCACGCTTTGCCCACCGAGCTACGGCACGCATGTCGGTACGCCCTACTCCATCACCTTTACAGATTGATGCTCACTCTCTCCTGTCAGAGGCGTCACCCACATCATTGCGTCGTCGTCCTAGATCACCTACCACATCTCCACATGATTCACCTGTTAGGAGACGACGATTGATGAGGTACTCTTCCGATGAGGAGGAGGAGGAGTACGAGGGTGAGGATGAGGCTGATGACCCTGAGGAGGAGGATGACCCTCAGGAGGCTGAGCAGGGTGATGATGATGACCCTGAGGAGAAGGATGATCCTCAGGAGGATGAGATGCCTGATGATGATGATTTGTTAGTGCCGCCAGCTCAGGCTGAGGAGCCTGATTCACCTATACATCTGATTGAGCCTGTCTCACCTGACCATCCGTTTTTGTTTGAGTTGCCACCTGGTAGTCCCGTTGAGTCGGATGCACCTTCTGAGGTTTCTGCTGAGCATGCAGAGTTAGGTGAGATTTGTAGGTTATGGGCTCAGATTACTGATCTTGGTGAGAGAGTTGCACGTATATCTGATCGACTTGAGAGGGTTATTGGAGAGTTCATAGCGGATCTGAGAGTTGATATGATTGTGGTTGTGGGCAGGACTACTGAGATGAGGAGAGTTTTGATGGAGGTTCACGAGCATATCGATAGTTTACAGCGAGGTTTTGTTACTGCTCGAGAGGCCGACCGCAAGCTATGGCAAAGGAATGTCGAGCTAGAGAAGGAGGTGGCTGACCTCAAGAGAGACCGAGACACCCATAGTGTGGAGTTAGGATCGTTATGGAGGGATCTTGATGGCTTGAGGCAGGAGTTGAGGAACCTCCGCCAGCAGCGTGGCTAGACGTTTGAGCTATGTTACCTTGTTGCTTTCTTAACCGAGGAGTGTTCGGTTAGAAAAGCTAGTTATTATATTCTGATGTATTTTGTTCAGTATTCGTCTCTTTTTGAACGATTAGTATGTTTTGTGTTTTCCGGTAGTTGGAACAATGTTGGATCTCTATTGTATGGTTGATGGTTATTAGTATATGGTATTATGTGATTTTGGGTATTATGGAAATTGAGTTCCTATTCGCTTTATTGATGTTTCGTGGTGTATTGTTGCTATTCTTTCCATGACTTGGCTTCGTTGAATTACTTTTGTTGAGCATATTGATAAGTTCTATGGGAGACTCATGAACTTGTATGATGTTTGAGATCAATGGCCCCACGTCGAAAACCTGTTAGAGCTACCAGAACTGGTCCTGCAGTGACTACCCCTGGTCGTCGAGGACGCCGACCTACTCGAAATGTTGAAACCCCTACTCCTGACAACCTGGACACTACTAACCGCAACAACAGGAATCAAAATGCTGATGTTCAGGGAGACAATGATCATGTTCCACTTAATGCACCTACTGTGGATCAAGCAATGATCAATCAACTTGTGGAGCAAAGAGTTGCTGAACTACTAGCTGAGTCAAATCATTCCAACAATTCTGCTGGAACTTTTCCACCTGTTCGTGCTAATGGATGTCAATACAAGGAGTTCAAGATTTGTGGACCCATTGAGTTTGGTGGAACTGAAGGAGTGGTTTACTTGGTCAGATGGATTGAGAAGACTGAGTCAGTGTTCAATGTCAGTGGTTGTGCGGAGAATGCGAAGGTAAAGTTTGCTTCTTTTACTTTCAAGGATGAAGCTTTAACTTGGTGGAACAATTACCGAAATTCCGTTGGGAGTGATGTAGCTTATGCCATGACTTGGGAGCAATTTAAGTCTCTGATGATTCAGACTTATTGCCCAAGGAATGAGGTTAAGAAGCTAGAGATTGAGTTTTGGAACCACAAAGTGAAAGGTAATGATATGACGACTTACAATTGTCGTTACCAGGAGTTGGCCTTGCTTTGCCCAGATATGGTAAAAACCGAGACTCAAAAGATCGAGAGGTATACTGATGGGTTGCCTGTAGCTACAAGGAATGATGTGATTTTTGCTAGGCCTGCAAACATCCATGAGGCAATCACAATTGCTCAACAACTTATGGATTCGTTGGAATTGGAAGGAGCTGATAAGGAGAAGAATGGAAAGAGAAAGAGAGACCATCACTCTAAGGGTAATGATCACCGAAGTAAGAGACAAGCTAAGGCTTATGCTATTGGGAATGGAGATAAGAAGAATCAAAACGGTGACACACCCAAGTGTGGTCGTTGCCACCAGCATCATACTGGATGGTGTAGTGTGAAATGCCATAACTACTCAAAGAAAGGACACACAGCTAAGGATTGTAGAGCTCGACCTCTTGCTATGGTTCAAGCTGCTCCTGAGATGAGAAATAAGGCAGATGTTACTTGTTATGGCTGTGGAAAGAAGGGACACTATAGGAATGAGTGTAGAGAATCGTGGAACCGTGGAAATTAAGGCTCGGGTGGTAATGGGTACAATCATGGAAACCGTGGAGCAGGAGGAAACCGTGGACGACAAGATAACGGGGACCAACGTGTGGAAGCTGGAGCTGCTCAGGGAAGAGTGTATGCACTCGGGAACGAGAGAGGAGAAGATCCGAACGTCGTCACTGGTACGTTCCTTCTCAATAATCGTTATGCTTCCATACTATTTGATACTGGTGCCGATAGGAGTTTTGTGTCCACTACGTTTGCACCCTTACTAGAGAAACCCCTGATGGCCTTAGGAATTGGATATGATATAGAGTTAGCAAATAGGAATATAGAAAGGATTAATACCATCATTCGCGGTTGCACGTTAAATTTCTTGAATCACCCTTTCAACATAGATCTTCTACCCGTCACGTCAGGAAGTTTTGATGTCATCATTGGTATGGATTGGTTGTCGAAGTATCGTGCTCACATACTTTGCGACGAGAAGATCGTGCGTGTACCTTACGGAAAGGAAATCCTAAATATACTAGGAGATCGAAAGGATTCGAGGATCCCATCCCGGTTAGCAGTTATTTCTTGCACTAAGTTACCAAAGCTAATGGAGAAGGGATGTTACCTTTTCTTAGCTCAAATTTCTGAGAAAGGAGGGACGAAAAGAAGGAAAGGTGCATTGGAGATGTGCCTATAGTTCGTGATTTTCCTGATGTGTTTCCCGATGATCTGTCGGGAATCCCGCCGACTAGGCAAGTGGAGTTTCAGATTGAGTTGATACCTGGTGTTGCACCTGTAGCACGAGCACCTTATCGTCTTGCACCTACCGAGCTAGAAGAGTTGTCAAAACAATTGGCGGAGTTATCCGAAAAAGGATTTATAAGACCAAGTTCTTCACCTTGGGGAGCCCCAGTCTTATTCGTGAAGAAGAAGGATGGATCGTTTCGTATGTGCATTGACTACCGAGAGTTGAACAAGTTAACGGTGAAGAATAGATACCCGTTACCGAGGATCGACGACTTGTTCGATCAACTTCAAGGATCGAGTGTGTATTCGAAGATCGATTTAAGATCGGGATATCATCAACTTCGAGTTCGCGAGGAAGATATTCCGAAAACGGCTTTCAGAACCCGTTACGGGCATTACGAGTTTCAGGTGATGCCGTTTGGGTTGACTAACGCACCGGCGATGTTCATGGATCTCATGAATCGTGTGTGTAAGCCTTACTTAAATAAGTTTATGATTGTGTTCATCGATGACATTCTGATTTATTCGAAGAGTGAGAAGGAACATGAGGAGCATCTAAGACTTATCTTAGAATTGCTCAGGAAGGAGAAACTCTATGCCAAGTTTTCTAAATGCGAATTTTGGATTCCGACGGTACAATTTTTGGGTCATGTAATCGATAGACAAGGAGTCCATGTGGATCCTGCTAAGATTGAGGCAATAAAAGATTGGGCTGTACCTACGACCCCAACAGAAGTTCGTCAATTTTTAGGTTTAGCCGGTTATTACCGAAGATTCATTGAGGGATTTTCGAAGATAGCTAAACCATTAACCAAATTGACTCAAAAGAGTGTTACGTATGAATGGGGAGATAAAGAAGAGGAAGCATTTCAACTGCTTAAGAAGATGTTGTGTAGTGCTCCTATCTTAGCGTTACCTGAAGGTAATGAGGATTTCGTCATCTATTGTGACGCCTCACATAAAGGATTGGGATCCGTGCTAATGCAACGAGAGAAGGTGATAGCTTATGCTTCCCGACAGCTCAAAAAGCATGAGAAAAACTACACCACCCATGATTTGGAGTTAGGTGTTGTGGTTTTCGCCTTAAGGATATGGAGACATTACTTGTATGGAACAAAGTGTGTTGTGTTCACTGACCATAAAAGTCTACAACACATCTTGAATCAAAAAGAGCTCAATATGAGACAACGGCGTTGGATTGAGCTGCTAAGCGATTATGATTGCGAAATTCGCTACCATCCTGGTAAAGCAAACGTTGTTGCTGATGCTCTTAGTCGAAAAGAAAGAATACCACCATTATGAGTTAGGTCATTGGGAATGACTATCGTATCGCCATTACCGTCTCAAATACTTGAAGCTCAAACGAAAGCGTTGAAAGCAGAAAACAGATCTGCTGAGAATATATTTGGGATGGCTGAGAATGAGAAAGGATTTGTTAAGCGTTCTGATGGATTACTATGTTTTGGAGATCGGATTTGGGTACCTTTATATGGAGGAATTCGGGAGTTAATTTTGTATGAGTCGCATAAGTCAAGGTACTCTATTCATCCGGGATCTGACAAGATGTACCAGGATCTTAAGAAGTTATATTGGTGGCCAAACATGAAGGCAGATATAGCATCGTACGTTAGTAAGTGCTTGACATGTTCTAAGGTTAAAGCCGAACATCAGAGACCGTCAGGATTACTGACGCAACCGGAACTTCCAGTCTGGAAATGGGAGCGGATTACAATGGACTTCATTACCAAATTACCGAGGACAGCTAGCGGTTGTGACGCTATCTGGGTAATTGTGGATCGTCTGACAAAGTCTGCTCATTTCCTAGCAATTAGTGAAGATGATAGTGTGGAAAAACTTACGAGGTTGTATGTGAAGGAAATTATTTCACGTCATGGAGTTCCGATATCGATTATTTCTGATCGCGATAGCCGCTTTACGTCAGCCTTGTGGCGATCACTTCAAACGGCTTTGGGGACGAGACTTGATATGAGTACTGCATATCATCCCCAAACCGATGGTCAAAGTGAGAGGACCATTCAGACGTTAGAGGATATGCTTCGTGCATGTATCATAGACTTTGGTAAAGGCTGGGAGAAGTATTTACCCCTTGCTGAATTCTCCTATAATAATAGCTACCACACAAGTCTTAAAGCTGCACCATTCGAAGCTTTGTATGGCAGAAAATGTCGTTCGCCTATTGGTTGGGCAGAAGTTGGAGATAGCCAACTCACAGGCCCTGAACTTATCTTGGAAACTACAGAGAAAGTAGCTCAGATTCGTGATCGGTTGCAAGCAGCCAGAGATAGGCAGAAAGTTACGCCGATCAGAGACGTAAACCCTTAGAGTTCCAGGTTGGAGACAAAGTGATGCTGAAAGTCTCGCCTTGGAAGGGTGTGATACGTTTCGGGAAACGTGGAAAACTCAACCCACGCTACATTGGACCATTTCTTATCTTAGAAAGAATTGGGCCCGTGGCTTATAGGTTGGAACTACCACATGAACTGAGTAAAGTTCACGACGTGTTTCACGTTAGTAATTTGAAGAAATGTCTTTCTGATGAGCTGCCTATTATTCCGATGAAGGATATTCGTATTGATGAGAAATTGAATTTTGTGGAAGAGCCAATTGAGACTTTAGATCGTGAAGTTAAACGACTCAAGCGAAGTCGCATTCCGCTCGTCAAGGTTCGTTGGAATTCCCGACATGGACCAGAATTTACGTGGGAACGTGAGGACAAGTTCCGGAAGAGATATCCGAAGCTTTTCACTTCGTAGATGAATTGTTCCGAGAGAAACCCGGGACGGGTTTCTTCTGAGACTGGGAGGATGTGACAACCGGCAATTTAGGGAGCCATTTTGAAAACCCGCATTACGTTAAAGTTCGTTTATAATTTTTATTTGGAATTTTTATTCGCAACGAACTTGTAAGACCAATTTTATGGATAATTATATTTTTATGACGTTATGGAATTCGTGAATTATTTTAATAATTCATTATGGGAATTACGTGATGATGTATGTTTTTAAATTACTCGCTGGTACTACGTTGACTCCGGCACTAGGTTTACCTAACGGGATATTTATGACTTGTTTTACGAGTCCGATGATATTTAATTAATTACGGGATGTTTTCGGGAGATATTGAAGTTTGAAATGAGTTCGGGTTTCGGGCCGTATGTTTTACATTTACCCACTTTACCCACTCAACACTACTAGTAATATTATTATTACTACTACTATTATTATTATTATTATTATTATTATTATTATTATTATTATTATTATTATTATTATTATTATTATTATTATTATTATTATTATTATTTATAACCTTTTAAAAAAATAAATAAACAAAAAAATAATAATAAAAAGAGTAGACCACAAATTGGTCCTTGTTGGTCCGGTTCTCACACACAACACACCAACACTCACCCTCACTTCTCTCTCTCTCTTATTTTCCCCTTCCCCCTAACCCTAGCCGCCGACTATATCCGGCCGCCACCACTTCACCGCCGACCACCACTGCAAACCACCACTATTTTCGTGATCCCCACCATCAAATCTCCTAGATCCGCCCCTACACGCGCCTTATTACACCATTTCCATCACGAATCATCACCTTATTTCACCACCAATCGGTTATTATTGAAGTATTATACGATTTGGAGCTTTTTGTTCGAAGGTGAGGCGAGTGTGACTCGCGTTTTTATTAAAACGTGACCCTTGGTCACGATGGGTTTAGATCCGAACGGGTTTTCACCCAAAAACGGGAATAACACTTATGGGTTTTTATTGGAAACTCGATTTTATAAAATGGTTTGGTATCCGGGTTGTTATCCGTGGGTTTGGTTCGAACCGTGAGTCCACGACTCACGACTTGGATATTGACTCGGGCCGTGGTGCTCGTTTTCTTGTTATTTTTGAGCCGTGGTTTGGCTCTTGGTATCCTTCATCTCGTTGGTATATTTGGTTCGACTCTTGTGAGTCGCGGCTCGAAGCCGTGTTATTGTTGTTGTTGCCGAGACCCTTTTTGGTCGAATGGGTATTTTTGAGTGCTCCTTGGAGCCATTTTGTCCCTTGATTCTTGGTTCGAGCCCTCTTGGCTCGTGGTATTTAACGCGACTCAGTCGAGTCGTGTAGGCTTGGGTGTGGCTTGGTAAACCTACCCGAGTGTGACTTTGATTATTTTGTTTCTTGGTTGTTAACTTGGTTTGATATTGGTTTTGTTTGGTTCGTTGTTTATTTCATCTCTTGGCCGAATACATGTGGGTCGAGACCATGTTTGGTCTCGACATTGGATATTGATTTTTGGTATTGAAGAAGTGTTGGCGAAATGTGTTATTGGGGACCGATTGTGAGACGGTCATTTAGATTGACGGAGATAGGTTAGTCGGGTGCCGTAGTCGGACCCTATTGTTGTAGCACGTGGATTGGGATTGTGTTGGACGGAGATATATTGATTTTTATGACATTTGCTTATTACTTTGGACTTGGACAATGAGCCGAGATTCATGACTCGGACATGTGACCATTTCGTGTAACTCGATAACTATTTACAATTAAAACATAAATAATAAAACTCGTAATAATAATTATTAGTAATATAAACGTTTATATGAATATATAGACGTGAATAACGGATATATAATTATATAAATGCGTATATTAATAATAATAAAAATCACGAGTCATATTATAAATAATACGGCTAAATATATATTAGGCTACGAGAGTGGCGTAATATTATTGGAAGTATTATTATTATAAAAATGTGTTATAAAACGAGAAACTCTCGACGATTACTAAACATTAAATAAAATGTCATTTATATATATATATATATATATATATATATATATATATATATATATATATATATATATATATATATATATATATATATATATAACGAGTAAACTTATCGAGTTATGCGGAGTCGTGGTCACACGAGTTCAAGTAAGTTTTATTTGTGACTTTCGTGTTGTCACGGATATATGACGATTAATATAAACGTTTTCTATAACTAAATAACTACTTAACCGAAGGGTTGAATCGGGTTATTTGGCTATACGAAATGAATATATTAATGGGCATCGTATCCTACGACGCCCATAGGTTGTGGTATATGTAAAGAGTAATAAATTGCGTATATATATATATTTATCGGGAAATCTGGCCAATTTGACGATGTATATAAGGAATTTATTAAACTACGATATATACCATATAGTATTTATGTGCTATGTGCTTTAGGAATGGGTGTAATCTTGGAACGGTATGTTACGTAAATAAATATGGGGTTTATCAAATCGACGGATTTGATAAACTTCGGCGATTTATTTAAATGATATATTGGGCTAATATTAGATCTATAGTTTATTTTTATTCTTTTGTGTGACCTTTTGGTTTGTTTTGTGTCGACCCACCACCCGTATGGATATCAAACGTAAATACACCAAACTATGACGAAATGGATTTTTGGAAAATAAAACGGATTACGTCCGGGTTTGGGAATATGTTGAATTTGAGGAAATGATTTCTGAACGAGTTGATATTGTTAGGTCGTGCCGAGTCCGTAGTTGCTGTCTTGTGAGTTACTGTACATCTTATTTCTACCGACTTCTTCTTGCTGTTTTCTGGACTTGAGGTGAGTCATAGCCCCACTTTTACTCTTGAACTATGTTTTCAATACTTGGGGTGAGAAACGTGCAAATCATTTTATGTGGACTATTATCGCTTCTATATTCTTTCTAAACTTGCTATGCGTATGGACTAGGGGGTATTGTCAACTTTAGTCACATATTTTGTGTGTACTATTCAAGGTTGGCTTATTTGGTTATTTGGAATTGTCAGCTTTAGTCACATGGGTTCGTGTGTACTATTCAAGGTTGGTTTATTTAGATACTGTAGTGTGCACCTATAGGTTATTAATACTTCGGAGGTTATCCGAGTATTTATGATATTGCGGGGGTTACCCGAATATCTATGTTAGAACGGAGGGTATCCGTGTGTTATGTTGGAGCGGAGGGTATCCGCAGGCTTTTAGTGAATCCTTAGTCTAGCTAGCAAGCGTTTTGCGTATATGTCCACTATATTGTTAGATGAATTTAAACCTATGATCTCACCAGCGAAAGCTGACTTTTAGCACGTTTTCTCAGGTAATTAAGTGGTGATATGGATGCATGGATTGGAAGGCTCGGCTAAGGCTCCTGGTTTATGGATCTATTTTTCTAAACTCTGATATTGAATTATGGACCTACTGTTATGTTATTTTGGGCCTGACTCTGAATGATGTTGGGATAAATGTAAACTTTAAAACCCCGTTTTGGTTGCGTTTTTATTATGTTTACTTTATCTCGTTCTATTATGTCTTGTGTTGGATACCAATCCCCGTAGCACCCTGAAAGCTTGTTGAGTCTTCCGTTGTATCAAATTTTGGGGGTGTTACATACATTTGGATAAAAAAAAAAAATAATAATATTGTTTGTTTTGAGATATGCATTTTAGTTTTGTTATAGCACGTAGGGGTGAGCAAACGAAACCGAACTGAAAACCGAAAAAACCGAACCAAAAAAACCGACCGAAACTAAAAACCGATGGTTCGGTTTTAATTTTTCAAAAACCGAAATATACGGTTCGGTTTCAGTTTTTGTCCGAAAACCGAACCGTAAAAACCGAACCGAACCGATTTTCTATATAATAATATATAATTAATATAATATGAATAAATAAATAAATAAATAAATAAAATTTATAAATTCATATTCATTTTGTGGGTATATTTATAATATATTTATCTTAAAGTTTATGTGTATATGCGTGTTTATCGTGGCGTGTGTTTACTTGAGAATATATCAGTAAAAAAATGACGATGATCATAGTATGTGTATATTCATTTGCATGTGTGTCACATCTATATATGTGTAATTATAGAATTATGTAATAAATATTATTTATGCTTAGATTGACAAAAAAAAGTAGCAAATGAGAATAACCAATTTTCTATGTAATACTAGTTTGTTGGTATAAATTCGCCATGCCCAAATATAAACGGTTAGAAACCGAAAAAACAGAAAAACCGAACCGAAACCGAAAAAACCGAACCGCCAAAAACCAAACGGTTTCGGTTTTGGGTTCTATAAAAACCGAACATTTTGGTTCAGTTTCGGTTTTAGCCAAAAACCGACCCAAACCGAACCGTGCACACCCCTAGTATTGATTGCCAAGTTTTTGGTCATAACTCTCAAGATTGCCCGAAACGTGTGGTCGAACCTGTTACGGAATCGAATGAAGTTCAATCTGATGGGTTTACTACAACAAAGAACAAAAAGAACAAGGGAAAAAAGGTGCAGCCTAGGAATATTGAAGGTATTAAGTTATCTAAGCCGAGGGTTAATTTTGTGTGGGAGAAAAAACAACCAAATAAGGATAACACATCTAATAGTAAGGCTGCAGCTGAACCTATAGTTAGTAATGTGCATGTGAAGCTTTTTTCTCCATCCAAAGGACCTGAGGTTTCCTTGAAAAATTTGTTTGATTCTTTAACAGATGAGGATGCTTCGGCTTGGGGTGATGAGCAGACGTCGATAAAAGCCAAACAAGACCTGAATGTTATTAATGAGAGTGATGATGATGATGATGAGGAGCTTGTTTTGGAAGATCAGAATGGTAGACATGGTGAGGATAAGCATGGTATGGGGGCAAGCACTCCCGTAGATTTGGTTCATCATGATTAATGTCGCCTCGTGGAATATAAGGGGTATGAACTTCTCCCCCAAGCAAAGTGAAGTTCGGCCGTGTTATTTTTGAAAATAATCTTTCGGTTTGTGCTATTTTGGAGTCTCATATTAGTGATTTGAAGTTGGTTAAGATGTGTACGAGTGTTTTCAAACATTGGGATTGGACTTCTAATGGTAATATATGCACTAAGGGGACTCGGATAATTATTGGTTGGAATTTTTATGAAGTCGATGTTGCTGTTATTACTCAATGTGATCAAGCGATTCATACTCGTATATGGTTAAAGAAGGAGAAGAAGGAAGTTTTCTGCTCTTTCATTTATGTGCATAATAGATATATTCATCGTCGGTCTCTTTGTAATAATCTTTGAGTTCATAAACACTATGTCCGTAATAGACCGTGGTGTTTGCTAGGTGATTTTAATGCAGCTTTATTTTTAGCGGATAGCACGGCTGGTTCATCGTCTATTGATATTGCTACGCGGGAATTTATTGATTGTGTTGATGAGATTGAAGTCTCGGATATTCAATGTTCGGGCCTGCATTTCACGTGGAATCAAAAGCCTAAAGGGCATGATGGTATTTTGAAGAAACTTGATCATGTCATGGGCAACTTAGAGTTTTGTGAAAGCTTTAAAGGAGCACATGCTGTTTTTCATCCTTATAGAACGTCGGATCACTCTCCAGCTATACTGAAATTGCCGGTTAGTTTTAAAACGAAGCCTAAGCCTTTTAAATTCTCTAACATTCTTTCTCAGCATGTTAGGTTTAAAGAGGTGGTTAAAGAAGGTTGGTTGGTGCATGTTTCTGGTTTTGCTATGTCTGGAGTTGTTAAAAAGCTTAAAAGTCTTAAGAAGCCGTTTCGTAAGCTCCTTTTTTATCATGGCAACTTACATCAGAATGTGGACTCTCTTCGTGTGGAATTAGAGAGAGTGCAAGCTGATTTGGATCATGATCCAACTAATTTGGACCTGCGTGATGAAGAGGCTGCCTATGTTAGTGCTTATAATAATGCTTTGGTCTTGCAGGAGCGTTTCCTAAGACAAAAGGCTAAAATTCTTTGGTTAAAAGATGGAGATGCTAACTCGGCTTATTTTCACAAGGCAGTGAAGAGTAGGGTGAGTAGAAGTCGTATTAATGTTGTCACTAACTCGGAAGGTGTTTTGTTTGAAAATGAACAGGTCCCGAAAGCTTTTATTGATCACTACGAAGTTTTTCTTGGCCAATCTGGTACAACACAAGCTTTGGATACTAATGACTTGTTTGTTACTAAATTGGATGAGGCATCTGCTCTTGATATGATCCGTGGTGTTAATGCTCGTGAGGTAAAAGAGGCTGTGTTTTCTATGGGCAACGACAAGTCTCCAGGTCCGGATGGTTTTACGGCTGAGTTTTTCAAGGATGCTTGGGATATTGTTGGGGATGATATTGTAAAGGCTGTTGGTGAGTTTTTTACTAACAGAAACCTTCTAGGAGCTGAACCACACGGTTATAGTTTTAATTCCGAAAAATATCAATCCATCTTGTGTCAATGATTATCGTCCTATCTCGTGCTGTAATGTTCTATTTAAATGCATTAGTAAGATCATTGCTAATCGCATCAAGCAGAGTTTAAAGTCTCTTATCAGCCCTAATCAATCGGCTTTTGTTCCGGGTCGGAGCATTGCGGATAACATCTTATTAACGCAGGAGCTTATGCATAATTATCATTTGGATCGAGGTGAGCCTCGATGTGCGTTTAAAGTTGATATTCAAAAAGCTTATGACATGGTTGATTGGACTTTCTTGAAGCAAATTCTTATTTGTTTTGGTTTCCATGAGAGGATGGTTGGGTGGATCATGGAGTGTGTTTCGACTACGTCGTTCTCCATAAGTATTAATGGTTCTCTTCACGGATATTTTAAGGGTAAACGTGGCCTTCGTCAAGGAGATCCGCTATCCCCTTACCTATTCACTCTTGTAATGGAGATCCTTACACTTATTTTACGGAGACGGGATCTTGCTTCGGATTTGTTTACTTACCATCGGTATTGTTAGAAGATGGAGTTGGTCAATTTATGCTTTGCCGAAGACTTATTTTTATTTGCGTATGGAGATACTCATTCGGCAAGGATTATTATGGAATCTCTTGATGAGTTCAAGCTTGTTTCGGGACTGGTTCCGAGCTTACCTAAGAGTACGGCATATTTTTGTAATGTTCTTAATTATACTAAGCTTGTTATTCTTCAGATTTTACCATTTGAAGAGGGTCGCCTTCCTGTCAAACATCTTGGAGTTCCTCTTGTTTCTTCTAGATTGGTTTTTAGAGATTGCAAGGAGTTAATTGAGAAGGTGGAGCGTCATATAAATGATTGGAAGAACAAATCGCTTTCTATAGCGAGTAGACTTCAATTGATTCAATCTGTTGTTTCTTCTCTTCATGGGTATTGGGCTTCGATGTTTATTCTTCCTACTCGTGTCCTTCTTGATATTGAGCATCTCATGCGTGGGTTTCTATGGTCTCATGGGAAATTGAAACGTGGGAGTGCGAAGGTTGCTTGGGATATTGTTTGTCTTCCTAAAACAGAGGGAGGCCTTGGTATAAGAAGTCTTGAAATTTTGAATAAGGCTCTTATGACGTCCCATATTTGGAAGCTTTTATCGTTAAAAGATTCGCTTTGGGTTAAGTGGATCCATACTTATAAAATTAAAGATAGGAACTTTTGGGATCTCCCTTGTCGCGGTAACATGACAAGGAGTTGGAGGAAAATTCTTCAACTTCGTCCGTTGAATCGTAATTTTATTTGGTACCGAGTTGGTGATGGTGCGAATGTGTCGATTTGGTTTGATCGTTGGTGTTCTCTTAGTCCCCTTTACGAGATTGTTTCTTCTAGAGATATATTTAGAGCTAGTCTTGCCACTTCGTCGAAGGTTAATGGAGTTTTTCATGGGGGAAATCTGATCTGGCCTCATGATTTACTTTCAAAGTATCCGAATATCAATTCGGTTACTGGTCCTACATTGGTTGGGCCTAGAGATCAGTTGGAATGGCGTGATAGGGAGGGTAGGTCTAAACCATTCTTAGTACAAGAGGTTTTCCAAGCTATTCGTCCTAGGGACATCACTGTTGATTGGGTTAATGTTGTGTGGTTTGCTAATTGCATTCCACGCCATGCATTCAACCTATGGCTTATTATTAAGAAGAAGTTGAAAACCCAAGATTCATTGCGCATTTGGGATGTCTCTGATGGTTTAGGTACGAATTGTCCTTTATGTGATTCTCAACAGGATTCACATGAACATCTCTTTTTTGAATGTCAATTTTCAAAATTGGTTTGGTCCCGTGTTAAAGTCTTGGCTGCTTTGCCTAATATTGCGGATTCGATGGAGGCTGTGGTTAGTTCTATTACTCCCTACGCTAAGAGGAAGACGTCTCGTTGTATTATTGCTAAATTAGTTGTAGCTGCGTCCGCGTATTTTATATGACAAGAGAGGAATAGTCGCTTATTTAAAAATACTAAGAGAACGGAGAATCAGATTGTGGAATGCATTACGTCTTCGGTTCGTCTTAATTTGATGTCGTGTCATTTCAAAAGATCGAGGGATGGTTTAGCGCTTATGAAGCATTGGCAGATTTCAGAGTCTGTCATTTATTAGTTTTTGATTTTCATGTTTTGTGCGTGTACGTTTCGATGGTTTTTCCCCATTGGTATTATTGGGTATGTATTTTTATTTGTTAGTCGATTGGCATGTCTTTCGGCTAGTTAGAGGTTCAAGCTGGTGCTTGAGGTTAATGTGGTACATCAGCCACATTCCATTGTACTGTTCCATTGTACTGATTGGATTTTTTGGGATTAATATATTTTACCGGGGTCTTGATCCCCTTTACACAAAAAAAAAAAAAAAAAAAAAAAAAAAAAAAAAAAAAAAAAAAAAATCTTATCAAATGTTAATATGAGTAATATTTTTAGGGAAGAATAACAATGCAATGTTTCTTGGTGTTAAGTTTATTGCATGTAAAAATTAATCCCACATTGGCAAGTAAGTAAACTAAATGCTTAAATATAACCTTATGATTATACCAACAACTTGTCGATCATTATAGAATGGAGCCTCCAGAGTATGTTGAGCATAAGGCATGGCTCCATTCTAGAGTGGTAACGCTTTTTGTTAAAAAAAAATTGTTACCACTTATTCTTTCCATCCCAAATTACCAATTTTGAAATTCGATCAATTTACGTAGATCTAACGGTTTTCAATGCCTCATATGGCCTTATTTAATCCTTTATCATATTATTTACACCGTATAAACGGATTTAAATACGATAATGATGACATCAATTATGATAGGGTAATTACTTTTGGGAAATGTTGCACTGGTTAAATTTTGTCAAATGAAATAAACCTCCCCGGCAACATTTACCGTTAATGCCGCCTTTATTTTGTTATGGTTTTTATAATTTTGATTCCAAAGTTAATGTTTGTCTAAGCTTAATTGACGACATAACAAACTTATTGTAAAATTGTTAAGCTCGTAAGCTTAAGTTCGTGGGCTTATAACTTTATTTATTTGATGTTATGAATATTACAAGCCCATTTAAAATGAGCTTATCAAATAAACTTGTGCAAACACCGGCTTATAAGCCGATATCATATAAATCTAAACAACCAGCTTTATTATTTTGGTTTTCAAGTTTTCATCACATATTAATATATGAAAAGTAGTAATTTAATTTGTTTTTGTAACTGGTGATATTTTTATATAAAAATAACTCATGTCGTTTAGAATGTACATCTTGGTTGGACTTAGAAGTGTGCTTGCGAACAAAACATAGTTGTTACGGAATATCAGTAGGCTACGAAACAAAGTATCTGATAGGTTTAGGTTGAATTCGTTGCTACCAAAGTTTAGTTTGGTTAAGTTTTTCATTAGACTTAGCATTTTGCTGTGCATAATAAGCTGAAATTGAAGTCTACACTTATAGTAATATAGTCTGTCTTTTTAAATTAAAGTCATTACTTTTTAAAGATTGTTTTTTCCTATCATCATATATAGTGAAACAATTTTGTTTAAAGTCAAGACCTTTTTCTTCATGGCATCCGATGGAAACTCTATTATGTCTATTGGTGTTTTGTCTATTGGATGTAAAACTAATCCCACATCGGACAAGGTTACAACTGAATACCTAAATATAAAGTTGTGGCTGGACCAATATCTCAAGTGTTGGTATTGTATATTGGTTGCTTAGATCTAATGTTTGATCTAAATCAACCAATAAATTACCGGTGCTTTTTTATTTTAAACACTTGCACTGGCGGAGCTATGACAGGGTCATGGCCCTCTATTTTAAACACTTGCACTGGCGGAGCTATGAAGAGATATGACAGGGCCATGGCCCTCCCGCAATTTTGTCGACTAGTCTATTTTTGTTGTGTCTTGCGTGGTAAAAAAAAAGTATACATTACACCTTCCGTGCTCCAAATGAGATTTGTTTTTTTATTTTTAGAGTTAATTACATAAATGGTCACTATGGTTTGTCCATTTTTTCACATTTAGTCACTGAACTTTTTTTTTGATATACATGGTCACTGAAGTTTCAAATCGTTACAAATTCAGTCACTAAGATTCCAATTTCGTTACATAAATGGTCACTGTGGTTTGAAACTTCAGTGACCATTTATGTAACGAAATGGACTGAATTTGTAACGATTTGAAACTTCAGTGACCATGTATGTCAAAAAAAAAAGTTCGGTGACTAAATGTGAAAAAATGAACAAACCATAGTGACCATTTGTGTAATTAACTCTTATTTTTATTTTTATTTATTTTGGCCCTCCAATGATATATTGTCAAGCTCCGCCATTGAACACTTGTTTACCAACTTATTAAGAAACACAAGAAACATTTTAAGGGAAAAGACAAACAAATAAAAGTATGATAAGATATAAACACCAAGGTTTTTTGGTCTTAGATTTGATTTGTAAAACAATAATAGTTTATAGTAATATAATATGTCTTTTTAAATTAAAGTCATTATTTTTTTAAGGGTAAGCTTGGTTCAAATTAAGGAATGAGAAAAGTAAAAGCAAATGAAATGCAAAGGAATATAAATGGGTCATTGCGTTATACCTTACCAAACACAATTTTTCATTATCTTTCTCATTCCTTACCCCTATAACCCCCTACCAAGCATGCCTTAAGATTGTTTTTCCCATCATCATAGTAAAACAATCTTGAATGGAAACTCTATTATGTGTATTAGTGCTTTTGTAAAACTAATCCCACATCGGACAAAGATGCAACTGAATATCTAAATATAATGTTCGGGTTGAATTAATGTTACAATTCTCTTAGTCTGTGGAGGCTTATAGCTAATATTTGAGCTAAAGGCTCCAAGCATCTATGATAATTTTTTTCTTTATACACTTGGTTACCAATTAATTTAAAAACACAAGAAACATATTAAGGCAAAAGACAAACTGGGTTTTGCTAATATGATCGTTTTTACTACAATTATTTGTAAGAAACAAATTCACCCAATGAGAATGAAGTCTTTGTTGTGTATCCTGATTTTTAAGGATTTCATCCACTTTTTTTGAAAATGTCATCCAATAAGAATCACTGATTAGTTCAAATGTAATAAAATCAATCTCTTAACAACCCTTAAGGTTGTCATTAGCAAAACCCAACATATAAAAGTAAGATATAAACGACAAGTTTTTTGGTCCAAATTGCTCCATCTCCGAAAAATACAATGTTTGTGGCCCTATCATTTCTCTTCTAAAAGTATGTGACTTTTTAAGTGCAAAAAAGTCACTTACAAAATGTACGTGAACAAGATTAGAAGATTTTGTCAGTTTGATGTTGTAGCCTCCAAGAAAACATTTATAATTATCTTTCTAAAAGTATGTGACTTTTTTTTATTAGTCTTTTATTTACACCGAAAAAGATTGTCCGCTTTCTAACAGTTAAATCTAAAACAAGCATTTGACAATATAAAGAAGTTTAAGAATATTTCTGAGAGGCTAAATCATTTTTATTATAATTATATATCGGATTAGCGAAACAATGTCACAAGAGTGAGGTTGCTTCTAATGGTTGGGATGTTACATTTGGGCAACCAAGCAGCTTTGAAGCTAACAAGTAGTTTGTCCATTTTTTCTCCAAAAAACAATGACATATACGGGTTATTCGCGTAGACGGCGTTGTTGCATTGTTATGAGACTTGAAGCGTACATTCGATACTAACAACCACATTCATCACTAGTTTTTCGATCCACAAATGCATTGAGCTTCTAATTGTGATGGTGTTTCATTATTGGCCCAATAGACTGTGGAAGACGGTGTACACTTTATTTATAAAATCAGATTAAGATAAATAATATAATTAACAGAATGTAAATAACAGAAAATAAATACAGACAGAATGGAGTAGAAGCAGAAGACAGACACTATTTTAACGTAAATTAAATGAAAGCAGTAGATGCACGAGGCTCGTGTAAGACACGATTCCCTTAAAACAGATTCACCGTCTGTTTCCCAGGGTACAACGTACTAAGCTGTTGTACAGCCGGACTTGACTTACTTGCCTGAGAGATCACGAAAACCTTGTGTGCTTCTGATCGAAAAGACCGCTGGAATTCTCTGGTGAAAGAGCTACGTATTCTGTTGTCAAAACCGAATGAGGTATGGCTTTATTTATACTAAAAAGTTGTCTTGTCCTCCAAGACTAAATAATACGCCCTAATTAACAAATCTGTTAACTTAAAACACGATTTGCATATATTATATCTACACAACAATATTCTGTAAAATTTTGTCTAAAAGTTTCAAATCCATTCCTAAAATAGATTTGCAGAATTACTGGAAAAGATTAACCCGAACCGGCAGCAAAAAGATACGCACGTATGCGAGGCTTCGGAGCTGCATTTGTGTCTGCAGGTCGCTCGGGCTCGCATGAGTTCAGTAGCTTCGAACTCATTTTGGTCCAGAAATCCCACAATCTGCACCCCCCCTGCGCGCGCGCACGTAGGAGTGGGAGCATAGCTCACCTAAAGGAATTTGGAAGCAAATACCAACTATTCCTTATAAACAAGCATTCACTTCTTGTTTTGGGCGATGTGGGACTTTTCCATTTTTGTGTTTCACGTGCCTCACTTTGAGACACGATATCTCATTCATTTCAACTCTATTTTGGACATACTTTAGCTCGTTGCGAAGCTCTCTTGGAGGAGAACAAAACGCCCCCAAGAAACATAAATATATGTAACATATACATACATTAAATTATGTCCAAAGTTTGCAAAAACTCACTTGCAAATACTATTTTTCCAACAATCCCCCACATGAATGGAGATCGGTCGAAAACACACGAAAGTTTCCGCGAAATTTCTGCGGTTAAGTCTTGCATAGGATAGGTAGGTGTGACCCTTTGAACCTTCCCTTGTGAGATGCACTTAGTCTCCTAGATCTGAGTAGACGCGATGTCCTTGAACTCAACATCTGTTTATGTAGACGACAATACACACTCACATAAGACTCTCCCTGACCTTATCAAGTCCTCATAGTCGTATTCGTTATGGTCATGAATACTAGCCTGGTTCTGCAAGAGCTCTTAGGAATTGCGCCCCCCACAATTCCCTTCGAAGCGACCCCACTTCTCTCTCACATAGGTGATTTCATCTTGAATCATTAAAAACACATGTTTGTGATTCAAATTGAACCATTATGCTTTATGATTTCATCCTGAATCATAAAAAGCCATATGTTTAACCTCTCAACAAGTCACATTTGTTATAGGAATGGACTAGGAAGTTACAATATATAAGTAACTCCCCCACATTAACGTGACTTCCCCCACATTTCTATGATTAGGTTGTCCTATTGAACCCAGATCTTGGGACCTCCAGTCAACTGGGTTAGGTTTTCCTGCATAGAAACTCATTCCTTCAAGGGCTTTAGTCCCATTCCATTAGACGTCTTACTAACTAACTCTCTGCTTAAGCCTTTCGTAAGCGGATCCGCGATGTTATCATTTGACTTCACATAGTCAATTGAGATAACTCCTGTTGAGAGTAGTTGTCGTATCGAATTATGTCGACGACGGATATGTCTGGACTTTCCATTATACATTATGCTATGAGCTCTGCCAATTGCCGATTGACTATCACAATGTATACTAATGGCCGTTACCGGTTTAGGCCACCTTGGTATGTCCTCTACGAATTGACGTAGCCATTCCGCCTCTTGTCCGCATTTATCTAACGCGATAAATTCTGATTCCATCGTGGACTTAGCTATAACAGTTTGCTTGGAAGACTTCCAAGATATAGCTGCCCCTCCTAGTGTAAACACATATCCACTAGTCGATCTAGAATCCTTTATGTCAGATATCCAATTTGCATCACTGTATCCTTCAATAACAGCTGGATATCTTTCATAATGCAGTCCATAATCGAGACTGTATCTCAAATAATGAAGTACCCTAGTCATAGCTCCCCAATGTGCATAACTTGGATTACTAGTATACCTACTTAGCCTACTAACAGCATATGCTAAGTCAGGTCGGGTACCTGTCATTAAGTACATTAACATGCCAATAATTCTTGAATACTCTAATTGGGCAACACCTGCGCCTCTATTTTTAGATAGATGCTTGCTGGTGTCAATTGGAGTTCTAGCTAGGCCGGAATCCCCCGCATTATGAGTAGTCAGAATTTTGTCAACGTAATGTGCTTGACTCAACACAAGTCCATTTTGAGTTCGTATGATCTTTATTCCAAGGATCACATCAGCCAAACCCATATCCTTCATGTCAAACTTTGATTTCAACATGTCTTTAGTAGATTTGATCATCTTGTCGTTACTGCCAACGATAAGCATATCATCAACATATAAACACAAGATTACATATCCACTACTTGTGTCTTTTACATAAACACACTTGTCGCATTCATTAATTTTGAATCCACTCTCTAGCATGGTGTGATCAAATTTTTGATGCCATTGTTTGGGAGCTTGCTTTAAGCCATATAATGACTTAACAAGCCTACAAACTTTGTTCTCTTGTCCAGGAGCTATGAAACCCTCAGGTTGGTTCATGTAGATCTCTTCTTCTAAATCCCCGTTTAGAAAAGCCGTTTTCACATCCATTTGGTGAATTTTCAAATTTCTTAAAGCGGCAATAGCAAGTATCATCCTGATCGATGTTATTCGTGTAACAGGCGAATATGTATCAAAGTAATCTAGACCTTCACGTTGTCTAAATCCTTTGATTACCAATCTTGCTTTGTACTTGTCAATGGTGCCATCGGCTTTCATCTTCTTCTTGAAGATCCATTTATAGCCTAGTGGTTTACAACCAGGAGGTAAATCCACGAGCTCCCAAGTATGATTTTGTAAAATAGAATCTATTTCACTTTTAATGGCTTCTTTCCATTGAGGCCCTTCTGAGGAAGTTACCGCTTCTCGATAAGAAGTAGGTTCATGTTCTACCATAAAAGAAACAAAATCGGGTCCAAACGATTTCTCAGTTCTTGCCCTTTTGCTTCTTCTAGGTTCTACCTCTTCTTCCTCGATTTGATCTTGTCTCTCATCTTGGAGATCATTATCATCTCTTTGTCTCTTATCTTGGACAACATTGTCATCTATTCTAGATGAACTTCCAGTTTCCTTCGTTAAACAAGGAAATATATCTTCAAAGAAGGAAGCATTCCTTGATTCCATTAAAGAACCCTTTTTTATATCCCGATTTTTTGAATCATGGACAATGAAACGATAAGCACTGCTATTCCTAGCATATCCGATGAATATACAATCCACAGATTTAGGTCCAATCTTTTGGGCCTTGGGAGTCGGTATAGCTACCTTTGCTAGACACCCCCACACTCGTAAGTACTGATATGATGGTTTTCTTCCCATCCATAGTTCATAAGGGGTCTCTTCTTTTTCCTTACGAGGTATCTTATTCAAAAGATAAGTAGCCGTTAGAATGGCTTCCCCCCACATGTCCTGGCTTAAACCAGAACTTATCAACATGGCATTAACCATTTCCTTCAAGGTACGGTTCTTCCTTTCGGCAATACCGTTCTGTTGAGGTGAGTAAGGAGCAGTGAACTCATGTCTGATTCCATGTTTCGCACATAGATCAGCGAATGGAGACACGTATTCACCTCCTCTATCACTTCGTACCACCTTGATTTTCTTACTAAGTTGATTCTCAACTTCGTTTTTGTATAGAACAAACTTGTCTATAGCTTCATCTTTACTTTTTAACAAGTAAACATAGCAATACTTTGTACAATCATCAATAAACGTGATAAAGTACTTATTGCCACCTTTTGTGGGTAGTGATTTCAAATCACATATGTTAGTGTGTATCATATCAAGTGGTTCGGTTTTTCGTTCAACCGATTTGAAAGATGCTCTTGTAAGTTTGGCTTCAACACAAGTTTCACATTTATATTTTGAGTCAATATGGAAATTAGGTATGCAATTAAATTTAATCAAACGGCGCATAGAATTAAAATTTACATGTCCAAGACGGCCATGCCACACATTAGAAGACTCAATCAAATAAGCAGAAGAATTCATTTTATTGATATCATTCTTAACAACCATTACATTGAGCTTAAACATACCATTTAGGGCATATCCCCTACCAACATACATTTGATTCTTAGAAAGAACAAACTTATCAGACTAAAAAACAAGACGAAAACCAAACTTGTTCAACAGCCAACCAGACACAAGATTCTTCCGAATCTCTGGAACATACAAGACATTAGTCAACTTGAGCTCTTTCTCGGATGTCATCTTCAGGATTACATCTCCTTCGCCCTTGATATCAGCAGTTGCAGAGTTGCCCATGTACAACTTGTCTCCATTGTCAACCACTCTGAAAGAGTGAAACATACTCTTATCAGTACACACATGACGGGTAGCCCCAGTATCAACCCACCATTCCCTGTTGTTTGAACCTACCAGGTTAACTTCAGAGATCATGGCAATGACGTCAGAAACTATAGCAATCATGTCCACATCATTCACCATATTTGCCTCGCGTGGAGTCACCCGCTTCGGCATCTTACAGTTAGCAGCACGGTGACCTGGCTGGTCACAATTGAAACACACCCGTTGGAACTGTTGTTTCACAATTGCAGCTTTAGGAGCAAGGTACTCAGACTTCCCTTTGCCCTTCTTGTCATTCTTTCCTTTGCCCTTGCCTTTTCCCTTGACATGAGACTTTGAAGATGACGAAGCATGCTCAACCAAATTTGCCTTGGCAGAATCAGGCGTATAAGTGTTTTTCTGAGCCAGCTTGTTGTCCTCTTCAATACGAAGACGAACAACCAAGTCTTCAACACTCATCTCCTTTCGCTTATGCTTCAGGTAGTTCTTGAATTCTACCCAGCTTGGAGGTAACTTTTCAATGATAGCAGCAACTTGAAAAGTTTCACTCAAAGTCATTCCTTCAGCATGAATGTCGTGTAGCAAAATCTGCAGATCTTGAACCTGACTCATCACTTTCTTTGAATCATCCATCTTGTAATCCAAAAAGCGTGCTACCACAAACTTCTTTGTACCAGCATCATCAGTTTTGTACTTGCGTTCCAATGACTCCCATAATTCTTTGGCAGTCTTGGTCTTGCAGTACACGTTGTACAAAGAGTCAACCAAACCATTCAAAACATAGTTGTGACACAAAAAGTCTGAATGTTTCCATGCTTCCAAGGCTTGAACAGCCTGTTGATTAGAGGATTGACCTTCAGCAGGAGGTTCCACTTGAGGTGCGTTCTCTTTTAAGAACCTCGCAAGGTTCAAAGTAGTGAGATAAAAGAACATCTTCTGTTGCCACCTCTTAAAATTCTGCCCATTGAATTTCTCTGGTTTCTCAGCATGATTAACAAGTGTGTTGGTAACTGGCGCACCAGATCCATTCACTGTAGTAGTCCCAGGAGGAGTAGTGTTTGTCATCCTGAAAAACAAACACAAACAGTTAAACAAACTGTTGCAAATCAGTATCTACTTGTACCAGATCTGACTCAACGAAACTCTATCTTGGTTTCGATAAATCAGTTAACAGAAACTCAATCTTGGTTTCAATAAACTGATTAGAACAACTGCTTAAAAAAAACGTTGTAGATCTGTACACCAAATCTGTAAATTAAATCTGTTTAATTAAAACTGATTTCCAAAGAAACTCAACAAGGTCTCGATAGAAAGCAGTTTATAAATCTGTTAAAATAATTAATCTGATTTAAACAAAGTGTTTTAATTCGGTTAAACCGAATCTGTTTTAAGACTGTGGAAGACGGTGTACACTTTATTTATAAAATCAGATTAAGATAAATAATATAATTAACAGAAAATAAATACAGACAGAATGGAGTAGAAGCAGAAGACAGACACTATTTTAACGTAAATTAAATGAAAGCAGTAGATGCACGAGGCTCGTGTAAGACACGATTCCCTTAAAACAGATTCACCGTCTGTTTCCCAGGGTACAACGTACTAAGCTGTTGTACAGCCGGACTTGACTTACTTGCCTGAGAGATCACGAAAACCTTGTGTGCTTCTGATCGAAAAGACCGCTGGAATTCTCTGGTGAAAGAGCTACGTATTCTGTTGTCAAAACCGAATGAGGTATGGCTTTATTTATACTAAAAAGTTGTCTTGTCCTCCAAGACTAAATAATACGCCCTAATTAACAAATCTGTTAACTTAAAACACGATTTGCATATATTATATCTACACAACAATATTCTGTAAAACTTTGTCTAAAAGTTTCAAATCCATTCCTAAAATAGATTTGCAGAATTACTGGAAAAGATTAACCCGAACCGGCAGCAAAAAGATACGCACGTATGCGAGGCTTCGGAGCTGCATTTGTGTCCGCAGGTCGCTCGGGCTCGCATGAGTTCAGTAGCTTCGAACTCATTTTGGTCCAGAAATCCCACAATCTGCACCCCCCCCCCCCCCTGCGCGCGCGCACGTAGGAGTGGGAGCATAGCTCACCTAAAGGAATTTGGAAGCAAATACCAACTATTCCTTATAAACAAGCATTCACTTCTTGTTTTGGGCGATGTGGGACTTTTCCATTTTTGTGTTTCACGTGCCTCACTTTGAGACACGATATCTCATTCATTTCAACTCTATTTTGGACATACTTTAGCTCGTTGCGAAGCTCTCTTGGAGGAGAACAAAACGCCCCCAAGAAACATAAATATATGTAACATATACATACATTAAATTATGTCCAAAGTTTGCAAAAACTCACTTGCAAATACTATTTTTCCAACATAGACAACTTATACATGTTAGTTGTGACGGAATATAAGCGATGCCAAGCTACGGAACGGCTAATCCGATAGGTTTAGGTTGAATTCGTTGCTACCTAATTTTAGATCGGTTAAGGCTCTTTTTATTTATTTATTTATTTATTTTATTTTATTTTGTTGTTTTTTTTTATTTTTTGGTTTAGACTTAGCATTTTGTTATGTATAAGCTGAAATTGAAGTCTACATTTATAGTAATATATTCTGTCTTTCTAAGTTAAAGTCATTCTTTTTTAAAGATTGTTTTTTCCTATCATCATAGTGAAATAATTTTGTTAGGTCAAGACTCATTCCTTCATAACATCTAGGGCTGTAAACGAACTGAACGAACACGGACGAACGAACACGGACGAAGGTATGTTCGTGTTCGTTCATTTAACTTTAGCCGGACAAATAAATAAACGCGAATGTATAATCGGACCGAAATTATAAACGATAAGTGAATGGTTCGCTGAACGTTCAGTTCGTTTACAGCCCTAATAACATCCAATGGAAACTATATCATCTGGTGTTTTGTATAACTAATCCCACATCGGACAAACGTGCAACTGAATACGTAAATATAATATTGGAGCTGGACCACTTTCAATTAGTGGTATTGTATTTTAGTTGTTTAGAGCTAATATTTGAGCCAAAGCAACCTAAATGCCAAAATCATTGCTTTTTTATTTTGAACACTTGTTTACCGATTTATTTAAAGACACAAGAAACATATTGAGGCAAAAGACAAACTAATAAAAGTAAGATACTAGTGAATCAGTTTTGTTAAGTACATACCCTTCTTAATAACATTCGATGGAAATGTTTATTATGTCTATTGGTGTTTTTTCTATTGGGTGTAAAACTAATCCCACATAGGACAAAGATGCAACTGAATACCTAAACGTAATTTTAGGGTTGGACCAACATGTCAGGTAATATCTTAAGTTGAAGGATTAAGCTATGTTTGGCGCAGAGCTTTTTGGGGTGATGAACGGTGAGAAATTCAGTTTTTTTATTTTTAGAGTTCGTTTGGCATAGGAGCTGTGAGTTTTGCTATTTTTTAAGAAAACTCATTTTTCCAATGCTTCTTTATGAAGCTTTGCGCGCTACAGCTCACTGTTTCTGCTCACAGCTATTTTTGCCAAACATAGCCTTATAAATTTGATTTTTGCCAAACAAACAAATCTCTTCCTTACCTTATAATACACACTTTTTTTTTTTTTTTTTTTTTTTTTTTTTTTTTTTTTTTTTAAATCTTAAATATCTTAAAATTGAGTAATGTATAATACTTGTAATACCTCTTTAAAACATCAATTTTCCATTTAAAATTTTAAAATATATTGTCATAGAAAACATGCCAACTTTTTAAAGTCAGTATAGTTAATTTCGTTGAAATGGCAAGTTTTTAAATAGCTCTTACTATAGTTAATTCCGTTTAAAATAATATACTATCAGTTAGGCCAATCTCTGTATCTTTATTCCTCTTCCCGTGAATTAGTCGGCGAAACTGGTCAGAAATCATGGTTACCAATAAAAAAAATGTAAAATAAAATGTATTCTTTGATACATTTTAAGAATTTTTTTAGTTGAATTATCGCATGTCATAACATTTTTTTATTATATTTTGATTATTTTACGTTGTATGTATAAACGTTATATAAAACATTTAACCAAATTATCGCAACTATAATCATATGCCGTTAAAAAATCTCGTTGCTATATACGGGCTGCTCGCCTAGTAAAAATATAAGATATAAACGACAAGTTACATTTAGTTCTATCAAAACTTTTGGTCCAAAATGATCCATCTCCGAAAAATACAATGTTAGACTTGATTAGTAAAACTATAATAGTTTTAGTAATATAACCTGTCTTTTTAAGTTAACGTCATTATTTTTTAAGATTGTTTTTTCCTATCATCATAGTGAAACAATTTTGTTAAGTTAATACCCTTTTCTTCATAAACATCCAATGAAAATGTCTGTACTATGTCTATTGATGTTTTATCTATTGGATGTAAAGTTAATCCCACATTGAACAAAGATGCAACTGAATACCTATATATAATTTTGTGGTTGGACCAACATTACGAATGGTTGGCGTGTGTCGTATGCTTATAACTAATGTTTGAGCTTAAGAAACGATACCATCCAACATTTTTTATTATACAATGTTTGACTTAATTAGTAAAACTATTAGCTTTGATCAAACTAGCAAAAAAGTAAGATAACACAAATTTATAATCAAAATTAAGCTAGTAAGAATAAGTAACGTGACATTTGCTTCTATTTTTGAATTGTTTTTATAGATATACTTATTTTGCTATAGAAAATTCATTTGTGTATGTTTGAAACCCAATTTCAGTGCTTGCATGTCACAAGCTTGTTAAGTCAAAACAATTTTGTTAAGTCATTATTTTTTAGAGATTGTTTTTAAACAATTTTGTTAAGTCAAAACCTTTTTCTTTGTAACATCCAATGGAAACTCTAGTATGTCTATTAGATGTAAAACTAATCCCACATAGGAGAAAGATGCAACTGAATACATAGATATAATCTTGGGGCAGACCAACATCTTAAATAGTTTGAATCGTAAGGTTTACTTAATTAGTAAATCTATACGTTTCAACTATTTTTTACTCTACGATATTTGACTTTATTTTTTATTCTACGATGTTTGACTTAATTAGTAAAACTGTAACATTTGCTTCTATTTTTCATAGATATATACTTATTTTGTTGTAGAAAATCATTTGTGTGTTTGAAACCCGATTTCACTCCGACATACATATGCCTACATCACACGTCTCTTACTCTCTTATATCATGTTTTGTAAGATTGGGTATTATACCCGGTCTAAACCGTATATCTTAGATAGACTTATAAGCGTGCTTGGCTGCTTGCAATAAAGATGCATTCGTTTTAGGATTTCAGTGAAATCGGGCTACACGACAACATATTCGATAAATTGAATTCGTTGCAATCTGTTTTTCGATTTGTTTAGTTTCTTGATTGACCACCAATATTAACCACCGCATACAATAACTTGCCGAGTTCTCTCATTCGATCTTCTACTCATGGCACGTGATTTGTGTACTTTGAAGTGGTTCTTACCGATTGGTGTGCTGGTTATTGTATTTAGATAGTTCTTCGGTCTGTGGCATGTCACAACCGATTGATGTTTGTTTGGTAGTTTAAGCGTTTGCTTGAGGTTAATGTGGTACTCTGCCACATTCCATTGTACTGAACCGTTTTTGGTGATTATATATATTTTACCAGGGTAACCCTTTTACCAAAAAAAAAAAAAAAAAAAAAAAAAAAAAAAAAATTGAGATACTGATCACTTATAGTAATAGATTTTGTCTTTCTTAATTTAGGTTCTTCCAATCGAATGATTGTCTTTTCCTTGCATATAAGATGAAACAGTTTGGTTAAGTCGACCCGCTTCTTTATAATATGCTATGGAGATTCTATCAAATTGTAAAAGGAATACTCCAAAATGAAAAATGATAGTGCCATCAGTATTGTTGTTATTTTTCTCGAATGTAAATTTAGGGGCAATTGCATATATACCCACTAAAACTTGCATATTTGCATATATACCCAAACTATGCTTAATTTGCATTGTACATTATGCATTAAAAACTTGTATTTTGGGTAAATATGCAAGTTTTTGAGTTTTAGTGGGTATATATGCAATTCTCCCGTAAATTTAATCCCACATTGGACAAAATGTCTAAACTTAATCACGTGATTGCACCAACAACTTGATTCAAAGGCGTTAATGTGTAGCTACAACTTTTTTTATTAACATATAGTTATCACTTTATCCAAAAAAAACCGTAACAAATAATAAGTAGTATAAAATATGATGTTGTTGATGCATAATCTGGCGCGGACTGGATTCGACGACTCACCTTGGGCCGTTAGTCGTCTTCTCGAGCCCTGAGTAGACCTGTCAATAAAGAGAACCCGTTAGGAGTGGACCCGAGGCCGTAGCCCCGGGATCACCTCCGACGGTCAAGTTAGTGTCGATGCGATGTAGCATATAATAGTTAGGTTTAGGGTAACCTGTTGTATTGTGTTTAAGAAGAGGGTTCCAGACATGTATTTATAGGGCATGGATTAGAGTTTAGGCGTAGAGTGGGCCGCTGTCTGCCGGGTCTGGCCCAGTCCGGACCATACATCCACAGATGTTGTACATTTCGATAATAAGTATATAATATGCTTCTCAAACAAACATTAGAAATTAGCCGATAGGCCACTTTGATGTCTCAAAGTATTATAAAGTGATGCTATAATCTTTTAAAAAATATACCCAGTTATTATTTTTTTAAGCATGTTGCTCTTTTTCATTTGTCGAAAAATATTATCTACTTTTTAATATAGATCACTTTTATAAGATACATAAAGTAACATTTGATTTTCAAATATTATTTTTTTTAAATTTATTATAAGTTATATCTGTTAAACAGAACTTATATTTTAACTAACTTATATTTTTTCAAAAAGTCTAACAAACTGTCTCATTGAAAATAGAAATGTACATCTTGGTTGGACTTACTGGTGTGCTTGCGAACAAAACATAGTTGTTATGGAATTTCAGTGAATCCAAGCTACGAAACGACGTATCACATAGGTTTAGATTGCATTTGTTACTACCTAATTTTAGATTAGTTAATGCTTTTTTTTTTTTTTTTTTTTTTTTTTTTTTAAGACTTAAGCATTTTGTTGTGTAGTCATTCTTTTTTCGTATCATCATAATGAAACAATCTAATGGAAACTCTATTATGTCTATTGGTGTTTTGTCGATTGGATGCAAAACTAATCCCACATCTGACAAAGCTGCAAATGAATACCTAAATATAATCTTGCGGTTGGACCAACATCTCAAGTGCTGTAACGTAGAAGGAGTGTTTATAGCTAATATTTGAGATTAAGCTAAAACACTCCTTTTGCGAAGAACACTTTTTTATTTTATTTTAAACACTTTGGTTACTAATTTGTTTAAAACACAATAAACATATTAAGGAAAAAAACAAGCAGAACAATAAAATAAGATATAAACAATAAACATGTTAAGGGGGAAAAACAAGCAAAACAATAAAATAAGATATAAACGACAAGTTTTTTTTGGACAATATTGCTCCATCTCCGAAAAATACGATGTTAAACTTGATTAGTAAAACTATTAGCTTTGATCAAACTAGCAAAAAGCAAGATAACACAAATTTATAATCAAAATTAAACTAATAAGAATAAGTAACGTAACATTTGCTTCTACTTTTGAATTTTTTTTCATAGATATACTTATTTTGCTATACAAAATTCACTTGTGTTTGAAACCCAATTTGAGTGCTTGCATGTCACAAGCTCTCATAAGTCACGAGCATTTGTGACTCCCTCATTAATTATGTTGCAAACAAATCATTTGTTTTTCCAATGCGTTATGGCTAAACAAATCATGCGCAAGGTAACTTCTTGGTGGAACGTTGACTATGAGAATGTGAGATCTTATGAGGAATGGCGCACATGGCTGGTGTCTATTCGGCTCCCAAATAAGCTGAAAGGTATGATGGAAGGTGTTTTCTATGGTTTATGGTGGTCAATCTGGAATTTCAGAAACAAGCTCCTGTTCGATAACAAGATCCCCAAGAAGGCGTTAATTTTCGATAATTTAATTTCCTTGTCTTTTAATTGGTGTAAGTATAGATGTAAAGCATCGCTCAAATGGGACGATTGGCTTAAGAACCCTTATCTTATTTCTGTTTGATCTAGCTCCTTGCTAGCTTAATAAAATGCCGTTCCAAAAAAAATTATGTTGCAAACTGCTCCTCAATCTTGGGGGAGCCTCTGTACACAATCTATATCATTTTCCTCCTTATAAATAAGAAGATCACTATTCTAACTAGACAACAAATACAGTTTTCGACATGGGTGGTTCACAAACCAAGGGTCACCGCCAACGTTCGAGAGGTAAGAATCTTGAGAGAGAAGACAAAGCTTCTTCAACTGAAGCCCGACGAGATGATGTGTCTCAGAGAGACGAAGAGCGAAGTGCATGATCAATAAGTCATGGTTCATGCACATAAAGATTCGGGGTGCCATATGAAATGTATAAATAATCTCACATCGGAAAAAAAAAAACAACTAAATGTCTAATCATAACCATATGTGATTGCACCAAACATCTTGAGAATTAAGGCTCAAGTCCGTGGTGATATCTTTTTCATCTAACATATGGGTATCACTTTATTGAAAAGCATAACAAATATGTTAAAGGAAAAAATAAAAAAAATAAAATAAAAAAAATTAAACAAAAAAAAATTATATATTAAATACGTATATAATATGCTGTTGTACATTTGAGGGGGAAAAAAAAAGATATTATTATTTGTTTTGAGATATGCATTTTGGTTTTGTTATAGCACGTTCGTGATATTCCATGTGCATATTGTACGTGAACAAGCTTTAGTAAAAGATTAAGTCAGTTTGATGTTGTAGGCTTGTAGCCTCCTAAAAAACATTTATAATTATATTTCTAAAATTATGTGACATTGTTTTTTTATTATTATTTACTGAAAAAGATTGTCCGCTTTCTAACAATTAAATCTAAAACAAGCATGTGACAATAAAAAGAAGTTTAAGAATACTTCTAAGAGGCTAAATCATTTCCCGTTATAATTATACATCAGATTAGACAAACGATGTCAAAAGGGTGCGGTTGCTCCAGATGTTACATTTTGGCGCAACTAGATAGCTTCGAACCTAGCAAGTAGTGTGTCCTTGTTTTTCCCAAAGAGACAATCACATATATGGTTTATTCGCTTAGATGGCATTGTTGCATTTCGTTTTGAGATGCGAAATACAAGTTCGATACTAAAAACCACATTTATCATTAGTTGTTTTTTTTTTTTTTTTTTTTTTTTTTTTTTTTCAGATGCATTGAGCTTTTAATTGTGATAGTGTTTCATTATTGGCCCAATAGACAACTTATACATGTTAGTTGTTACGGAATATAAGTGATGCCAAGATACGAAAAGGCTAATCTGATAGGTTTAGGTTGAATTCGTTGCTACCTAATTTTAGATTGGATAAGTTTTTCATTAGACTTAGCATTTTGCTATGTATAATAGTAAGGTAAACTGAAGTCTACATTTATAGTAATATATTCTTTTTCTAAATTGAAGTCATTCTAATTTAAAGATAGTTTCTTTCTATCATCATAGTGTAACAATTTTGTTAAGTCAAGACTCAAGACCCTTTTCTTCATAACATCCAATGGAAATGTCTATTATGTCTATTGATGTTTTGTCGATTGGATGTAAAATTAATCCCACATTAGATAAAGATGCAACTTTGTACCCAAATATAATTTGAGGTTGGACAAACATCTCAAGTGGTTGCATTGTATTTTGGTTGCTTATAGCTAACATTCAAGCCCAAAGCAACCTCCTACAATAGTAACCACTTTTTTATTTTAAACACTTGGTTACCAATTTATTACTACGTAGAAAACACAATAAACATATTAAGGGCCCGTTTGGTTTGTAGATGGGTTTAAGATTAGGATTAGGATTTGGATTAGGATTAGGATTTTGATTTGAATTTATATTTAATATATTTTTAAATTAAATGATGAGAGAGAAAATTTTAAATAAAAAAATGTATTTTTTAATAAGAAAAAAGAGAAAAAGAGAGAATTGTGTGAGATGGGCCCACAAAAGATGAAAAGTGTAGGTAAGGGGGTAGCATGGGTTTTCTAGATGGTAGGGTTGGAGGGTTTGAACCCACACCTAATTTGTACCAAACAAAGGTTTTAAGCATCATTAAGTCTAAACCCACAAAAAACCTTCATACCAAACGGGCCCTAAGAGTATGGGGAATCATAACACAAGTTATGAAATAACACCATGCCACGTCAGTGCCACATCATCTCAGCACCAAATAACATAACACCAAAAAACACCAGGAAATCATAACACCAAATAACACCAGGTTTGTTTTTTTTTTTTTTTTTTTTTTTTTTTTTTTTTTTTTATGCTCCTTTCTCACGTTGTAACGCACGTTAGTGCAACAACTTGCGTTAAAACGCAAGCCCAACGCCTAGATGCAGGAAATGGTCTTAACGCAATAACGTGAGTTTCAAAAGTGCCACATAGGAATAACATGAAAATGGCGTTATGACTCCTTCTTCTCTAAGGCAAAAGACAAACAAAGTTGGGTGGTCCAAATAGCAAAAAGCAAGGTAACACGAATTTATAATCAAAATTAAACAATGAAGATGCTCTTATATCATCTTCACAGAGTGTGGAGTGCTCCTGTTGTATTAAAAACGTGGGTTTTTATTTATTTTTTACGCCGTACAAACTCGATAACATTTACTTAACTTGACTTATTAAAGCCCGGGGAGTGGTAACGCCTCCCCGGCGTTATTGTCTATGTGGCACCAAAAAAACGCGACAACGGCATTAACACTATTTCCTCGTTACTTGCGTTGGTATTGCGTTGCTGTGGACGTTGTTGTAACAACGTGCGTTGTAATGCACAAGAAGACTAGGAAAATTTTGCAAAACATACCCCTCAAGTATCTAACGGCTAGTTTGCAACGTTTAAAAAAAGAAAAACCATAAATGAAGTTACCGTTACTATTCAAACGGATAGTTTATTCAAAAAAAAAAATTAACCCTTATAAATACCCAACAGTATAAACTCATATACAACATATTCTAACGAGATTTTTTTTCCCTCCCATGATATATATTGCCAAGTTCCACCATTCAACACTTGTTTATCGATTTATTAAGAAACACAAGAAACATTTTTAGGCAAAAGACAAACAAATAAAAGTAAGATAAGATATAAACGCCAAGGTTTTTTTGGTCGTAGACTTGATTAGTAAAACAATAATAGTTTATAGCATAGTTGTTAAGATCCCGATCCTGATCTTAGCATCTTACGATTTTATGATTCTATGAAACAAAAATGATCCGGATCCTACATAGGATCTTAACAAGCTTAGGATCTTATAGGATCCCGATCTTAACCATAGGATCTTAAGATATACTCCGACCCGATCTTACTTTTCTCGAACCCCAAACTAAAAAATTATAAATTTATGGTTTGTTTTTATAGAATTTAAAAAATAACATGTGATTCTTATTAAACATTCTATATTCATAATTTAGAACAACATTTTCATAAAATATTATTATAATTTCATGTTTATAATATATAATGATTTGTTGATTTGAATAATATTGCAAAAATCATTAGCATTATAGTAGGATTTTAAGATTCCGATCCGATTTTACGATTACACTCTTGCAAAGACAAAAAGAATCTAAAGCAGGATTCCGATCTTGAAAATCCTGGTTTATAGTAATATAATATATCTTTTTAAATTAAAGTCATTATTTTTTAAGATTGTTTTTTCCCATCATCATAGTGAAACAATTTTGAATGAAACCTCTATTATCTATTGGTGCTTTTGTAAAACTAATCCCACAGTGGACAAAGATGCAACTCAATATTTAAATATAATCTTGGGGTTGAATCAACACGCAACTGCCATAGTGAGTTGGAGGCAGACTTTTTTTTTTTTTTTTTTTTTTGGAACGGCATTTTATTAAGCTAGCAAAGAGCTAGATCAAACAGAAATAAGATAAGGGTTCTTAAGCCAATCGTCCCATTTGAGCGATGCTTTACATCTATACTTACACCAATTAAAAGACAAGGAAACTAAATTATCGAAAATTAACGCCTTCTAGGGGATCTTGTTATCGAACAGGAGTTTGTTTCTGAAATTCCAGATTGACCACCATAAACCATAGAAAACACCTTCCATCATACCTTTCAGCTTATTTGGGAGCCGAATAGACACCAGCCACGTGCGCCATTCCTCATAAGATCTCACATTCTCATAGTCAACGTTCCACCAAGAAGTTACCTTGCGCATGATTTGTTTAGCCATAACGCATTGGAAAAACAAATGACTCGTAGTCTCCACACCTTCGTTACACACTGGACACATCAGAGAATCAATGTCCATTCCTCGACGAGAGAGATTAAATCTCGAAGGCATCGCGTCAGTTTTTATCTTCCAAGCTGTGATGTTCACCTTACTTGGAACGGATTTGACCCACCTGGTATAACTACCTACCTCCTGAAAACGCTTTCCATCAATTAGCTTGCGGATAGAAGAGACTGAGTATTCCCCGTCGTTCTCAAGCGACCAGTGATAACTGTCTTCCCTAGGCAGCAAATTAATATCCTGCAAAATATCCAGTAAAGAGTTAAGTTGTGATTCTTCAGCTCCGCTTCTTACTTTCCTTCGGAAAGAGTCATCAAGACTTGGACCCAACAGCTTCATTCGGACAGTCGCATTTTTATGCGTCTCAAGGGCATATAACCGAGGGAAAAGGTCTTTAATTCTACCACCTGTATGTCATTTGTCTTCCCAAAACAACGTAGAATCTCCATTCCCCAACTTTAAGCGGATTAAATCCTCCACGTTGATACCCTTTTCTTTCAAGCGTTTCGCCTCCTTAACAATCGTCGTCCAACAAGTTTGTCCCCCAACTGTCACATCCCCAACAAGCTTACCATCATCACCATGGATAGCTTTGATTACTCTAGTCCATAAAGAAGACTTTTGGGAATAAAATCGCCAAATCCATTTAAACATGAGACCTCTATTTAGCGCATATAAACTTGAGACCCTTAAACCCCCTTTATCCTTAGAAGTTAGAACATTATCCCACTTCACCCATGAAGCTTTACAACTATTATTATCTTGACCATTAAAAAATCGACTACGGATGGATTCAAGAGATTTAAGAACATACGAAGGGGCTTTAAATATCGACATATGAAAAATCGGCATCGATCCAAGGACGGATTTTAAAAGAGTGAACCTACCTCCAATGGAAAGAACTTTTATCTTCCATTTAGACAAGCGCGACATCACCTTATCTATCACCTCTTTCCAAGCTACCTTCCTAGACATGTTTTCACCAACCTTCGTACCAAGATATGTAAATGGAGTCTTGAGGACAAGGCATCCAAGTTTAGAAGCCGCATTTTGAATCTTCCCATCCTCCATATTAATACCCATAATCTTACTCTTGCACATATTAATTCTTAAACTAGAAGCCCGATAAAAACAATCCAATACTTTCACAAGAGTATCAATATTGATATCACTCCATTGTCCAATAAAAATAGCATCATCCGCATAAAACAAATGAGACAAACATACCTTGGAATTTAGATAGATACCCGTATATAAACCCCCGTCCACCACGCGTTGAAAGGATATATGCAAGCTCTCCATAATGAGGATAAATAAAAAGGGAGATAACGGATCTCCTTGTTTAAGCCCTTTATAGAATTGAAATTCCTCCGTAGTACTCCCGTTAACAAGGATGGACCCTCTAGACGAACGAAGACAGCTCTGAATCCACATTCTCCATTTACTACCGAATCCGAATTTATTTAAGATGTCGTCAAGGAAATCCCAACGAACCGAGTCGTAAGCTTTTTCAAAATCCACTTTAAAAATAAGAGATTGTTTTTTCTTTTTGCGACACCATTGAATAACCTCGTTAAGAATAAACGGCCCATCTAAAATTTGACGATCCGACACAAACGCCGACTGGACCTCATGAACAAGATCTCCAATCACATGAACAAGCCGATTAGTCAAAATTTTAGCAATAACCTTATATAAGCTCCCAATCAAACTAATAGGACGAAAGTCTTTAACCTTATTTGCGTCGATAATTTTGGGAATCAACGCAATAAAGTTAGAATTACACCCATTAGGCATATCTCCATTCTTAAAGAAACAATCAACAGCCTCATAAAAATCTTTTTCAATCGTTGACCAGAAGTGACGAAAAAAACTAAACGAGAACCCGTCTGGACCAGGAGATTTATCGCATCCGCAATCCCAAACGGCCTTTTTTACTTCTTCTTTGGTAACCATATGTTCCAATTCATCACGCTGATCATTCGATAAAACATTCGGGAAGCATATATCAATCCATGCACGATTCGATGAGGGCTTATTAAATCTGTTACGAAAGTGGTCAAGAAATTCTTGTTTTACCTTCACTGGATCCTCGATCCATGTACCATTTACCAAAATACCTCGAATACTCATTTGGTTATGCTTCTTGTTTAACATACCATGAAAGAATTTCGAGTTCTCATCTCCCTCGACAATCCATTTAACTTTAGCCTTTTGAGCAGTTTCCGACATATGAGTGTTATTAACCTTCTGAATCTTATTAAGAGTCTCCAACCGTTTATGACCTATCTCAACCGAATTATTGCCCTTATCGATAGCCTCATCAAACACTCTGAGATTTTCTTTAAGTTTAGAAATCTCATCTCTTGATTTCGATCTATAATTAGAAATCCAACCTCGAATTTTCTCTTTAGTAAACTTCAGTTTATACATAAAGTTGCGGATTGCATTCTTCTTATTTCCAGGAGCAATATACCAAACATCTCTAACCATCTCATCAAACCCATCTATTTCAATCCAATAATTGAAGAATCGGAAAGGAATTGGACCGTAGTCAAGAACGGCTTCTCTTAAAAAAATTGGACGATGGTCTGATATATAACGTTCTAGAGCAATAGCATTCATGTTTGGACACGATTGCAATAAATTTTCGGACACAAGAAATCTGTCCAACTTACTCATCTTTGTGGCAGATTTGTGACACCAAGTGAAAGCACTACCGCCTAGATGAACCTCAGTCAAGCCCGCGTTGTGAATAAAAGAATTAAAAATATCCGCATCGTGAGGTTTAAAGATCGAACCAAATCTTTCTTCTTTATATCTCACTTCATTAAAGTCTCCCATCATAACAATTTCACCATTCCATTGATCCGAAATCTGAGTTAAATAGTCCCATAACATACGTTTTTCACTCGCCTCTTGAGGAGCATAAATCACCACAATCATTAAATCCATTCCTGATTTTAACCATAGCCCACGAATAATAACAAAGTAATCCGATCTCGTAACACTTGACTTGCAAAAAGAATTAGGATCCCACATGCAAAGGATTCCACCCGAGTTACCAATGGAATCACTATGCTCATACTCGAATGTTAAATTATCCCAACACGATCGGACAGCCTGAATATCAATTGATTCCATCTTAGTTTCTTGAAGACCCACGAAATTAACTTTATTTTTAGTACACAACTCCTTGACCCAATCTTTTTTAGCCTTTTGGGCGAGGCCTTGAAAATTTAAGGACAGAAAATTCATCTAAAAACCCCGCACTCTCCTTGGGATTTAATCATCTGTGTAATATCGTTAACACACCCTTCCATATTGTAGCCCATGGTTTGACCTACCTTCACAACTTCGTCCATGAGACTTAAAATAGAACCACCCGTACGCGGAGTACCTAGTTTCGTGAAACGGCACGAACCCTTTGAATCTGCCTTCATATTAACCGAACCTGAATTTTCTTTATCCCCATCAGTATGCACGAACGAGTTATCATCTCCCTCATCCTCTTCATTAACCACCTTTGCCCGAACCTCTTCTAAATTCTGCTCCTTTAAGTTTCCTTCTGGGGTGAATCCCGGGGGGAATTCCAAGCTGGGATCCTTTTCATTAATCTTAACTTCCTTAATATTCTTATCTTTATTCAATAAAGGGTATATTCCAAATGGGTCTTCTGAACTATTATCTTTCTGTCTTTCAGGACCATCGAAAACAGTTTCAGGTACCTCATCCACATCATCTTCTTCTTCCTGGTCGCTATGTAACTCGTCATGATTATTATCATCCGACACATCATCTTCTTCCTCCTCTTCATTGAACTCCGGATTCCACCCAGGTACTTCTATTGCTCGCAACCAATAAATTTTGCCATGAAAAACAACTTTAAACTTTTCCAATATATTCTGATGTATCTTAGTGAGGATGCAAATTCTTTTGGAATGATAGTATTTTTCATCTTCAATCTCTAAAATTTTTCCCCATTTCAAAGCAATTCGATTGAATGTTTTATCTGACCAAAGTTTAAAAGGAATTCCTTCAACATCCACCCAAGCAATTCTCCCTTCCGGAGCAAAATCCTCAGACGCTTGATTAAGATCCGAGAACCATGAATTCACTCCACCGTTTTCCTTAAAAAGTTCTTTGACCTTAGTACTTTCGAATTCAAGAAGAACCCATAATTCACCTAAGTAGCTGATCTTTAAGACATCAAATCCTTCATTACTTAAAACCTTCTTAAGATTAGCAAGGGAAGCAAATTCTTTGACTCTACCCATCAAAGAACATGAGAGGTCCTTCGTATTCAGACATTCATCATCAAGCACAATCGAGGGAGTTGAATCCGACTCCCCATGAGTACCACTACCCTTAACCACATTCACAAACGAATTACCAATACCCTTATTTCCATCGGTTTTAGGAAAAGCATTAAGATTACTTTTGAACGTCTTTGTCGTATTATCAACATTACTGGTCTTCTTCAAATTCTCTCTATTGAACCGCGCGACATTAGCAATAAGTTTCAATTGACCCACCCAGATTGTACATAAGTTATTAACCAATCTCTCGATGCTAAAAACATTGATGAATCGAACAAATCCAAAACGCTTACCATCCTTAGCCCGCTTAGTTGGAATGAAAGAGTCAACCACATGGCCATATTGCTTACAAGCGTGGAACAGATCTTTAGCAGAAAAGGACTCCGGAAAATTAGAAACATATATCGATATCGAAATCTTAGCAACATCATCTTCCTTTGTGCGAAAAGTACCCATTGGATTGAAGGGGGCTCAAATTCGAACCAGTTATAAATCAATGAACCACAGTCCCAATGAATTGGTATCCTAGATTAATAAAAAACAAGACAAAAACCCTTAAAAAATCAAATGTTCTACCTATGTTGTACCACTTCTGTTGTACCGCCTCTGGTGTCCCACCTCTGACGTCCCAACCTTTGTTGTACCGCCTCTGGTGTCCCACCTATGACGTCCCAACTATAGTGCCCCAACTTTGATATTCCATTCGAATTGAATCAGGGTTAGAATTTTTTTTTTTTTTTTTTTTTTTTTTTTTTTTTTTTTTTTTTTTTTAATGGCGATCTAAGAATTAAAAGAGATCTGAAAATTGGTGGATCATGGATGTTTGTGACATAATGATTAAAAGAAGTGATGGAAAAGGTTGATTTTTAGGCGTTTGAACCCGCCGGAAAAAACATATCGGAAATCGCCTAGAGAAAGGGGGTTTTTTCAAATTAGTTGGAGGCAGACTTATAGCCCATATTTGAGCTAAAGTCTCTAATAACAGATGGTGGTTTTTTATTTACTCTTGGTTACCAATTTAATTAAAAACAAAAGAAACATATTAAGGCAAAAGACAAACAAATAAAAGTAAGATATAAACGACAAGTTACATTTAGTTATGTTAACTGTTTTGGTCCAAATTGCTCCATCTCCGAAAAATACAATGTTAAACTTGATTAGTAAAACTATTAGCTTTATCAAACTAGCAAAAAGCAAGATAACACGAATTTATAATCAAAATTAAACTAATAAGAATAAGTAACGTAATACATTTGCTTCTATTTTTTCATAGATATACTTATTTTGTTATACTAAATTCACAAGCTTTCATAAGTCACGAGCATTTGAGGCTCCCTCATTAATTATGTTGTAAGCCGCTCCTCAACCTTGGGGAGCCTCTGGACACATTAATATCATTTTCATCATTATAAATAAGAAGATCACTCTTTTAACTAGACAACAAACATAGTTTTCGACATGGGTGGTTCACAAACCAAGGGTCACGCCAACAGTCGAGACGTATGTATCTTGAGAGAGAAGACGAAGCTTCTTCGCAGTTGCTCGACGAGATGATGTGTCTCAGAGAGACGGAGAACGAAGTGCATGATCAAGAAGTCATGGTTCATGCACATAAAGATTTTGAGTGCCATATGTAATGTAAAATTAATCCCGCGTCGAACAAAAGAACAACTAAATGTCTAATCATAACCATGACATATACTAATAAGTGGTTTGTCCATTTTTTTGCGTAGACGTCATTGTTGCACTGTTTCGAGACTTGAAGCGTACGTTCGATATCAACAACCACATTCATCACTAGTTTTATTCATCCACATATACATTGAGCTTCTAATTGTGACCCATGCTTCATTATTGGGCCAATAGACAACTTGAGTTGAGATCAATGAAGAACCCATACATGGCATATAACCTATCAACCAATCATAGACATCCCATTTATATTTTTCACATTTTTTTTTTCAAAATAACATATTTTGCAAACGGTAAATCTTCAAGCTACCAAAAAAATAGCATCGCGACGAGAATTAAATGATCTTTCTATAGATATGCATTGTTATATACTTTTGACCATTTTTTTTAATTTCCGCCCAGAAAGAATCATATATGATTCGTAAAAATTATATATGATTCGTAAAAAATCATATACGATTCGATTCTTACGAATCATATTTCTTACGAATCATATATGATTCGTAAGAATCATATACGATTCGTAAGAATCATATATGATTTGTTAAAATCGAATCATATATGAATTTTCTGGGCGAAAAAAAAAAGTTCAACGAAAAAAAAGTTCGTCGAAAGTATATAACAATGCATGTCTATAGAAAGATAATTTAATTCTCGTCGCGATGGTATTTTTTTGTAGCTTGACGATTTACGGTTTGCGAAATATTTAAGTTTTAAAAAAAAAGGGTGGAACTTTATTTTTTTATTTTGATAAAAAAAATGAGTGGTTAAGATTGCTTTATGGGTTCTATGGTAAAAGTTAGATATATAAAGAATTTTTGGCTAGACAACTTATACAATGTTAGTTTTTTTTACAATTACACATAACATTCTAAAGATCTTTATTCAATAAAAATCTTTTCCCTAATAAAATAAAACCCCTAGTGGGGACTTTTTTATTTAAAAAAATCAAATCATACTTTTTTTAGTAATAATTGAATTAATGTTAATTTTTGAAAACAAATATTTAAAGAAGAAAAAAGTATAAATATTTCCTTAATTGGCCAAAAGCTATAAAAAAAATCGTTTTAGAGAAATTATATAACAGATTGGTATAAAAATATAAGTGTCAAAAATGTAAAAAAAGTAAAACTTACAGAAAGCGGGGTGAATTACAAAACGATGGGGATGAAAACTAAACTTTTAACAAACAAACCGAAGTTCTTTCTCACTATCAATATTCATTCGACACGGAAGGAGATACAGAGGAACACAGAAGGAGACTAAAAAATCTGACGACACCAAAAAAAAAAAAAAAAAAAAAAAAAAAAAAGAAAAAAAAAGCCAATCGGGGACTAACAATACTTCATTCAACATCGCTTGATTAATGGATTAGAGGTATATTAATCTATTACTTATTAATCATCTACAAATCTAGGGTTTTTTTTTTTTTTTTTTTTTTTTTTTTTTTTTTTTTTTTCGTAATTAAGTTATGGGTTTGTGATTACAATCAGTTTAAAATTGTGTGTAATTGATGTTGCGGCAAAACTTTGCTTGACTCTGCCATGGTTTTTTAGACCAACCAGTATCCACCCAGTCTCCTAGGCGTGCACATTCAAAAGTTGTTGCTCTCACAAAAATCAAAATTTGTTAAAGAATTATCTTGCAACCTCTATTTCTACACTTCTTAACACAGTGTTTTGTCTATCACAGTTGTTTGGAGCTTGTGTTGGCAAGGCTGCTAGGCATAGGCCGGAACGTGGAGTTTGGACCAATGTTTACTTTGGGGATATAAGGCGTCCGCTCTCTGGTATGAAGTTTGTCATACTTTGAAATATTTTGAATTCAAAAATATGTGATTTTTGCATTCAATTTACTAGAGAGGGCATGATGAGTGTTGGGCTGGTTGGGCAATAGATTAAAACGGGTCACGATCAAGTGGTTATTCAATGGGTTGTGTTGGATTGATTCATAAACACTTTTTTGTGCATTTTCTGTAAATAACTAAATAATGAATATGTTAATTGTTATTGGTTAAACTTAAAGTAAAAATCAAAATCTTTGTATGTAAAGGTTCAGGTGTCCTTCGACCTAGTTTGTCTCTCTAAGATTTACTTGGATGCGGGTTTAACCAGCCATGTTTGGGGGTGTTGTCACTTGCTAACCTTTTTATTCACTTGTCTTCGGAACAATTATCCCAAGTATTGAAATGAGCTGAGTACTTAAGCTTATCTATGAACATTTTGTTAACCTTAATAATGTCGCACCACAATGCTTTTCTTTATATATATCTTTTAGAGCAATGCTCTACTTAAACCAAGAAGCAAAAGGGGGCCTTACTTTTTATTAACTGAATGTTTCTTTATTCTTGGACAACAAGTGAGCTGCTTATTATTCTAGAAGCCGTTCTACAGAGAAAGAGATTATGGCATACCTCAAGTTATATCAGGATACAAAGGTAAGTTCCTCATCTATTAGAAGATGCTCACTATGTATGGTCACTTTACAACCGGCAGATTTAGTGGTGGTTTGTTAACGTTAGGTAGAGATACCTCGGATGTCCGGAATTGACTAGCTGAAAATAGGATTGACGTTGATGAGTTGAGACTGTAGCTAAAGCTTTAGTCAGTTTTAAACCGAAAGTAACCATCTTTATTGGCTTTAATCAGTTTGTACTTATGGGTTTCATTAAGATTCAATGTTAAGGTATATACACTTGATAAATTCACCTTTGGTGATGTTGTACGTAGGCCTCTCATAAAATCCGACCCGACATTCATACTAATTCTGGCAATCAAAACCTTTTCACAACATCAATCACAATTCACAACCCAATCCTCAAGTCATCAATCATCCAAACACTCTCAATGAAAAACAACAAAAACAGTAACAATTACGAATTTTTTAAAGTATGCAAAATCAACCACGACCTAGGCCGCAGACATAACTACTTACCTAACCACATTAAATCACTATCATCATATATATCTAAGTTTTAGTCCAAACTTATGGATATCCGGTTATTTATGAACCCAAGGTTAATAGGTCAGATGATGTTTGTTGTTGACAACTGTTTGTTTTATAAATGAATGTAGCTGTAATTAAAAAATGTAAAATGTATTTAAAGGTAAACGCGTCTTTTTATTAGCATTTAAACAAAATCCTGAAGCTAAATTATCATTAAGAAATATTATATTTGAAATGCTAAATTATATCTCAAAGAAGAATATGAATTTTGTAAAGTATGTAAGATCAGTCACAACCTAAGCCGCAGACATGTAAGATCAGTCATGTAAGACTTAACTTATGTAGCAAATAGTTTTTGAATTGGATGTTTCGGAGATAGGTAGCGATGTGGACATTAGGGGGTGTTCGGGATTGCTTATTAAGAATTGTTTGATGTAAGAAGCAGATAATTTTCTGTAACACAACCCACAATGCATGAATTAGGAGTATATCAGAATAAACTTTTGATTTGGTTTTTGTGAGTTAAATAAGCATTTGGAGTACACAACTCCGTTTTAAGCATTCAAATAATCCAATAAAACAAAAGCAATAAGCAACTTTAGAGGCTGTTTTAGGTTGCTTCATGTAAATTGTATATCTGATTATTTGATTTTTAAAACAAGGATAAGCAGTTGGATTGTTTGGATGGAAAAACTCTATGCCTATATATTAAACATTAAAGTGAAATAAGCAGTTTGGTAGACTCGAAAGTTAAGCAGTGAACATCAGGGGGACTTAGGGTGTTTGAATGTGAGTCTAAATTCGCTTTAATCAATTTTAATTGTTAGCGTTTGATTTTTGGTGGAAGTAATATGATTTAGACGTGCTAAACGTATAGTTACTTACTATTTATACGTTTATACAACTCTATAAATTTGATTCTGATTTTTCGCGACATAATAATCACTTTGATACACGCTTCCAAACACAAACACTATTCATTTTTTATGCGAGTCAAACACTTTCAATAATGATTGTTTCCATGTAGCTGAAACATTTTTGGTACAAGTTTCTGTTTTTTTAAAGCTTTTTTTTTTTTTTTCATCATATTTTAGGACTAGAATGTAAATTTTAGTAAAAACTACTTCCTAATACAATAGGAATTTGTATTGTATTAGAATCTTAAAAGGCCACAATTAAACCGACTTTACACCTTATATATACTCAATTTATACGTCAGTTTTTTTATTCCATCGAATTCATCACAGCTATCTATAAAAGTCAGCAATTGCTCATTCAATAACACTGGTAAATATCTTTATATAGATGGGTATTGGGTCAAAACTGGTAAGTATTTTTGTTTTTTGATGTTCTTACTGTCTTTTCAAGTGGATATATGTTGGGCAGTTATGTAGAAGATGTGCATATCCTATGTTACAATGCCATCAGAAACCAAAGTGTCAAAAATGATACTGCTAGCAAAGTTTCCCGGGCACCGATAGGTAATTATGCTTCTTCTATATAACTATTATATGCGGCATAACTATTACATGTAGTGATTACTCTGTTATATTTAATCTTATGTAAACTGCAAAAATTGCGATGCTTATTCCTGGTGTGGATAAGTTGTCTGCACTTTCACTCACATGGATTGATCTTCACATATCTCCTGTTGAAGTAAATATGGTGAATGGGCTCTTAAAGTGGTCACATGGATCGATGGTCAAATTATTTCTCTGCAACATATTTCTAATGGTAAACCTATTCTACTTTATATACCATATTAATGGTAGTTTACAGATTCTGATTAGTGGTCTTACATTACAATTATATTTTCGGAACTAATAACAGGAATTCATTAGCTTCGTAGTCGGGCTAAAATTAGTGGGTATGAATAATATATAATGGTACACAGTATGACTCAGCATGATGTTCTGAAGAGTACGTTGTCCGTAAGTAAGTTGATAGTTATGTAACATCATCGACAGATGATCATAAAAACATCAAGTACCAACATCAACATTGTAGAAGGTTGCCCACTAAGTGTTGAAGTAGAAGGGTAAGCTTATCACACACAGAAATACCAATATTACTATTGGTATACAAATATGAATTGCAAAAGACTATTTTGGGCTATTGTAGTTTACCCAAAAGCTTGTGAGCATACACAGAGGTTGGGATTTAAATTTGCAACTGATGGCTTAAGGGTTGTTTAATAAAATAGTTAGAGTACTATGCATTAGTCTATAATGTCATTTGACATTTATTTATGACCATATACATTGACTCATGATCTTAACCAGCATTTAGCCTTCGGATTTTACAAAAGCTAGGAAATGAAAATGTTGGTTGCATTTTGAGGTCTCAAAAAGGAACTAATGGTACTGAATAAAGAGGGAACATTTTATTACAGCTTATTCATTGCTTTTTATGTTTATTATGATCGAAATGTCACCTCACTTGCTTGGTGGAACTTATTCTTTCGGTTTCTATGAATCTAGACTTGCATTCAACTTATGAGAGATAAAGAGGGGGTTTCGAAGGTAGATTTGTTTATTTTGTAATTGATAGAGTTTATTAAGAATTAGTGTACTATTTATGGAAGATTATGGAATATGTTGGTATTTGAAGTGTAGATGTCCCAAAAGACTATAGACCAACAACATAAGCTGAATGGTGTTGAATTGCAAGTAGAGATCCCCTGATAAGGTATAATAGTTGTGCTAGATCTCACCTTAAGGTATCATCTTATGAATAAGGTGTCGCAACTACAAACTTTTTTGAATTCATTTTGTGTCTGCGAATTGTGTTTTTTTTTAAGGAGCTTAACTCAGGCCGTATTGTGTTGTAGAAAAGCTACTAAGCTGTTTATAGGTCTTTGGATCAGGTTATCTTCATGGGCTTGTGACTTTTTATGGACGAGAAATAAGCTATAAATCCAAAGCTTTTTAAAAAAATCTTATAACTAAGCTTTAGCTTACCCAATAATCTGAAACTCAGAACCACAATTGTTACTATCCTCAATATGAGCTTCAACTTGAAAACTATTCTAACTATATCGATATGTTTGTCGATAATCTTTTTTATATAACTTTCACAATTGTGGTTCAGGGTTGCGGCTGCTTTTGACGGAAAATATACGACTTCTTTATCTGGAAGTGTTGGTGGGCATATAACGTACTCAAAAAGAATGCGCACAGATAGGAGTGTTTGAGAAATGTGTCTGAAACATTAGGAAAAATTGTCTCAAACGTTTGGTTTTCTTAAGCAATCCTGAGAATTATACTTGCTTTTACTCACACGTTTAACAATTCTTATTTTTTATCTGCGTTCTTTTTTATGTGTTTTTCTAATGTGTATATAAGCATGGTTTTCATGGGTAAATAACTTGCATTTTACATAGGTTGTCTTATTTATGTTTGTAAACGGTAAGCATGGCCACCGGATAAAAACGATTGATAAAAAGGTTATGTTTCTACGATTGATATTTGAGCAATATTTGAGCAAGCATGGAAACAAGTTCAGGCTATTTACAAATTATGACCTTGGGGCGAGATTAGAAGGATTGGAGCAAGAGTAAGATGAGCATGAGCATGCACATACCTTATTCAGGGTTAGATGGCTTAATTTGTTTATGCCCAATGTAGCAACCTGGGAAGTCCAAGTATTATTAAATGTGTAGTTGTATTCATGTCTTATAATTTGTAAATTTTATTTTATCAATTTTAGAGGTCAAAAGTTTACGGCTGCTGTTGTTATTGCTTATAAAATTTACGACTGGACATAACCATTATATTTGGTTAAAATTCAAGGTTATTTTGTTTAAATTCAAGGTTTTTTACAAGTTCATGTTTTATAATTATCTTACAAAATAAAAAGGTTACTGTTATTTATAATGCAACAACTCATGATAATAGTTTATTATTTATTTATTTTCACCCTCAAAGTTTAACAAAGGAGATCCGAAACAAAAAATGTATATAACTAAGCAACAAAACAAAAATATGTGTGTAATATCTAAATTAAATAAAATTTAAGTCTAAATCCCGTGCGTGCACGGGACTTATAACTAGTGATGTTAACAATAAGATAATAAAAAAAAATATACATATACTTTCGAGCCTAAATAAGAAAAAGGAGCTTTAAGAACACCGCATCCCATTCTATTCGCAACTTGCTCCACCCTCTCTTCATTCACGGCTATTCCCATTATCTTACTCTTGCTTAAATTAATGCCAAGACCTGAATGCACGTTGAAATCACTTCAACACATGGATAATCATATCAATATTCGTATTACTCCATTCCACAAACACCGCATCATCCGCATAAAACATATGAGATAAATGCATCAAAGAATCTAACACAATACTGTTAAACATACCCGCATCTACAACTCTTTGAAACAAAAGTTGAAGGCTTGCCATAATCAAAATGAAAATGAACGGAGAGAGAGGGTCACCTTGTTTAAGACCCTTGAAGAATTGGAATTCCTCCATGGGGCTCCCATTCACTATAACCGAACCTCGAGAAGATCGAAGACACTCTTGAATCCAACCGCACCATCTCTCGCCAAAACCAAACTTTCTTAAAACATCATCTAAATAATCCCAACGAACGGAATCATAAGCCTTCTCAAAGTCAACCTTGAGGATAAACGAATGTTTTTTCTTTGACTTACACCATTGAAAAAGCTCATTAAGAATAAACGGACCATCGAGAATGTGTCTATCCGCAACAAAAGCCTATTGAACCTCGTTAACAATATCACCTAACACCGTCACAAGACGATTAGCGAAAATTTTAGCAATTATTTTATATGAACTCCCTAAAAGACTAATCGGTCTAAAATCCTTTACCATTTTCGCATCGGGAACCTTCGGAATCAAAGCAATGAAGAATGAGTTACATCTTTAGAAATGGACCCGGACTGAAAAAAATATTTTACCGCCGCCACCACATCTTTTTCTATTAAACCCCAAAATCGTCTATAGAAGCCAAATATGAATCCACCTAGTCTCGCTGATTTATCAATCCGGCAATCCCAAACAGCCCTTTTAATCTCTTCATTAGACACCTCAGCTTCCATATCCAATTGTTGAATATAGTTCAGTTGACGAGGGAAATCCACATTTAAAATAGGCCGCACCTTTGTAGGTTTCTCAAATCGATTTTTGAAATGATTTAAAAACTCATTTTTCACCAAGTTAGGATTTTCAATCCAATTTCCAGCATCCAAAACACCACGAATGGAAAGTTGGTTTGTTTTTTTATTTAGGATCCCGTGGTAAAATTTAGAATTCTCAATCTCCTTCTATCGCCCATTTAAACTTGGCTTTTTGGGCCGCCTCCATCGCTTGCAATTTGTCCAACTCTTGAATAGACTTGACAACCTCCATTCTTTTATAAATAAGGATTAAGTTTGTAGATACGCAACATACTTTCTCAAAAGTACCGAAATACATAACCTACTAAAGATATTACTTATATTGCTAAGAAACTTTCAAATTTTGCACAATATACGCAATTTTGACCGATTTTTTACCTGTTTGACCGGTTTGCAGGTTAATACTTAATAAAACATACATTATTGGCCCTTGTGGTTTGCGTCTGTTTTCACAAGTCATCCTTTAATATTTTTTCAATTATGAAAGTTACAATAATGGTCCTTATGGTTTGAGTTGACTTTCACATTTGGTCTGTTTTTACAAAATTTCCTTTTTCAATTTTTTTCAAAAAAATAATTTTTTTTGAAAATCTTTTAAAAAATAAGAATTTTTTTCTAGAATTTTTTTTTCAAAATTTTATTTTCTAATCTTTTTTTCGAAGAAAATTTTGAAATTTTTTTTTTTAAAATAACTATCGAAAAAAAAATCTTAAAATATTCGGAAAATATATTTTTTTTGGAGTTTTTTAGAAAAAAATTAAAAAAAAAATTCAGAAATTTTTTTTAAAAAAATTCGAATAAAAATTGTTTAGAAAAATATTTGAATAAAAATATTTTTTAGAAAATTAAAAAAAAATAGAAATATTTTTTATTTTTCGAATATTTTAAGATTTGAATTTTTCTAAAAAAATATTTTTTCTAAAAAATTTTTATTCGAAAAAATTTTTTATTCGAAATTAAAAAAAAAATAGATTTTTTTTAAATTTTTTTCTAAAAATTTTTTATTTTTCGAATATTTTAAGATTTTTTTTTCGATAATTATTTTTAGAAAAAAAAATTATTTTTTAAAAGATTTTCAAAAAAAATTTTATTTTTTTGAAAAAAAAAAGTTTTTGTAAAAACGGACCAAAGGTGAAAGTCAACCCACAAGGACCATTATTGTAACTTTCATAATTTAAAAAATGTTAAAAGATGACCGGTGAAAACAGACGCAAACCACATAGGCTAATAATGTATGTTTTATTAAGTATTAACCTGCAAACCGGTCAAACAGGTAAAAAATCGGTCAACATTGCGTATATTATGCAAAATTTAAAAGTTTCTTAGCGATATAAATAATATCTTTAGTACGTTATGTATTTCGGTACTTTTGAGAAAGCATGTTGCGTATCTACAAACTTATTCTTATAAATAATAGCATCAGAAGCATTAACAGGATATATATCAAAATAAGTATAAAATATGATGTACATTTGGATAAAAGAAAATATATAATATTATTTGTTTTGAGATATGCATTTTGGTTTTGTTGAAGCACGTTATTGATATTAGAAAACTAAGGGTGTGTTTGTTTTATTAAGATGTTTTAGATCGGAACGAAATAATGTTGTACAAATGTACGTCAACAACTATTAGTAAAGGGAAATTATGTGCACACTTACACTTTTGATGGAGACACTCTAATGCATGTATTACATATTTGTACAATGCTCACCTTTAACTATTTGTATATTTGAGTGTCTCAATAAAAAATATAAGTGACCCAATAACCTCCCTTTACTAAAAGATTAAGGTTAGTTTGAAGTTATAGACTCCTAAAAAAATTATCTTCCTAATGTGACTTATTTTTTTTATTTTTTTTTTATTTTTATTGATCCAAAAAGATCGTCGGCTTTCTCATAATCGTATCTAAAACAAGCTTGTGACAATAGAAAGAAGTTAACAAGGTTTCATAGAGGCTAAACAATTTCCCATTAATATATATATTATTTACAATCACTTACGACACCGTTTCGGTGCCTTTTTCCATTCTTTTTTCTGGCCCAACTTCTCATTCTGTTTTTCTTGGGTTTCTATGGCCCAATATTATGGCCGGCTCTTATCACTCAATGGCGTTTGTTAATCTCCTAGAAGATTCCCAGATACTCTCAATTCACCGCCATCATTTGCACCGCCTCACCGGAAAGAATGAAAGAATTGGGAGCCAAAAATTTAAGGTTAACTCTCAAATTCGACATCAATTTCCCCGTTTCTTTATCCTAAAATCTGTTCTATTTTGTTACATCTAATGTTATTTTTAATTGTAAATTTGTAGCCGTATGTCGATTTCGAGAGTTATCGTCATGAAGAGCAACAACAGCCTATTTTTTTTCTTTGATTCATGTTCACTAAGACACGGAGAAATCAAATAGGTATGCAAATTTGTTATTGGGTTCCTTGATTATTAAATATTTGTATGTATATGCCTTTCTTTTTCTTTAAATTCTAATCGAGTTTTAAATCCATGTTTGTTTAAGGTATTTTTTTTTTGTTAAAGATGTTGGGTGTTATTGATTTGTGTGACTTTTAAGATGCTTGAAGTGTAATTCATTCATGGGTTAATTGCAGGTTTAATGTAATGATTTGAGGATGTTGTAAATGAGAAACTGAAATTAAAGGGTAAGGCGTTTGATGTTAAAGTTGTTGACAGTAGCAAAAAGAAAAAGAAGCAGAGTAGAATTTTATCAGAAGAAGCTGTTAAAACAATGGGTCTCGAAAATTTTGAAGGTACATATTTTTTTTACAGATGATTTATTGATGATTGTGTGATTGTTTTGGTATCGAATGTATTGTTCGTATAATGAATGTTGTGTTTCGATGAGATTTAAAACTTGGGATGTATGCCTAAAAGGCTTTTTCAATATGCTGACAAGATTGTTAATCAGTGTAGGACCATTGGCATAAAAGGGTTGTGTCGTTCTGATGAGAAATTGCGACGGCAGAAACGTGATGATTAACATATACCTCTGAAAGTGACAGTGTCCGCCATGAATGTCGGAGGCGCTCGAGGCTGTTGGTGAGGGTCCTTTTTCTATGAAATTTCTTTTGGTTGTATTCTTAGTGAGTGTTTGTATGATTACATTGGTGTTGCATTCTTATGAATAGGCAACAGATGATCGGCGTTGTGTCATAGATGAGGTTATGAGTGTTCTACCAGTATCATTACGCAATCCAAATAGCCCTTCCAAAGTTTCGGGGCATGTAGTGCATGAAAGAAGTGATAATGAAAATGTAGAGATACAAAAGCTGGATAAAGCATCGGTTATTGAACAACGACATTGTTTTTCATACTTACCCTTATTATCGGCAAATTAGCATAATAAATAAGGAAAAACCATTACCAAGATTTTGTAATGCCGAATTGCCGATAATAGTGGTTGGACGTTTCTGTCTGTACTTAAAGTGAACAAAGGTAATCTAAAAGCTGGCTAAAGCATCGCTTATAGTAGCATCAACCGTGCGGATTAGCTTAGGGTATATTCACCTATGAGCTATTTGTTCAAGGTAAATAATAGTTTCGTATAGCAACAATGTTTCAGTTGTGCCTATGCTTCCGTAATCAAACTCTTATATCTTTATGAGCCTATGATTTTATAATGTTATATTACATCAAGTTGACGACCTGATCTTTTCCAATTTCTGACTTTAATAGGGTCCAACATTTTCACTACTGAATAACAAGCGTCTGCAACAAATTAGCCTCGCCATAGATGCAGCTGTAAATGCGTACAGTAAAGCTAAGCCTGATTTTGAGGCAAGTTCTATTCTTCTTTATGCTGGAATACCTACATATGTAATCAGTGTTGCCATTGAACCCTTGGTATACAATTTTGTTACATTAATTTCACTATATATTTTTGTTGGTTTCTGGAACAAACAAATTGCAATCTGCCCTGATGCTTGAATGACCCGTGATGCTGTTTTGACCAGTTCTAAACATGGGAAAATTACTTAGTTGTTGGCATTTTTTTCCTTTTTTTTCAGAGCTCTGAACCAGGTTCCGACTTCCGCCAACTAAAGCTTATCGTGTAATTTTTGGAGATGCAAGGGATACATTACATAATACACATGAACGATGTCGACATCTATTAGCCCATGAGAATTCCGACATTCCATAAAAAAATGATTATACCAACGTTGAACAGGTATCTCTAAACCCCACAGTTTCATTTTATTACTCCTATTATCATATATCTTATTATCATATATCTGTGGCATATATGTTTTAAGGAGTGTTTCGATTTACGTCTAAAACTAAGCCATCACAAGAACGAGTGTTGCTTCCTTAAGGGCAGTAACAAGTTTTTATTTTTGGATGAGACTATGTTTTTAACCAATAAATGTTCATGGGCATCCTTTAATTTGGAACCAGTATGGAGTGGATTCAACTATGGAATCATGAATACCTTTCTTTGCCCGAAAATGTATTTTGTAACTCTCGCAATATCATGCGTAATGTTTGCCCCTCAGTTTTAAACATAAGACCAAAATTGTCAACTTGATCATGTAACCTCTGTCTTACTTTATGAAGCTATAGGTGTTTTAGGAAGCGACAGGTGTTTGTACATAATCTTAAATCTTGCTTTTTATGGCTCTATTTATAGTCTATTTAACTCATATCGTGAACATTTATTAATCATTAAATTATATTTCAGGGAACCTCTTTTGGCTTCTCAACAGCGGAGTCTGTTAATATGTTGGATACTTTATCAAAAAACATGCTTCACTGGCATAGCATATATTGTATGTATTAGACTGATTGCTTTTGTATAAGATATATCTTTAGATGTATGTGATAAGTTGGTTTTATTGGATATGGCATTTACGTTGAATTTTAACACATTTATTTTGTGAAGGGTACACCAAAAAATGCCACTCCGCCGCAACGCGGCGGTCGGTACCCATCTCGTTATAATTATACATTAGATTAGACAAACGTGTCAAAAGAGTGAGGTTGCTCCAAGCCTCCAATGGTTGGATGTTACATTTTTGCGCAACTAACCAACTTCGAACCTAGCAAGCAGTTTGTCTTTTTTTTTCTCCAAAGAAACAATGACATTGTTTGGTCAATACCAACAACCTCATTCATCACTAGTTTTTTTGATCCACAAATGTATTGATTTTCTAATTGTGACCCAATAGACAACTTATACATGTTAGTTGTTATGGAATATAAGTGACGCTAGGCTATGAAACGGCTTATCTGATAGGTTTATGTTGAATTCGTTGCTACCTAATTTTAGATTGGTTAATTTTATTTTTATTTTTATTTATTATATTTTTTTTTTTTAAGACTTCACCATTTTGCTGTGTATAATAAGCTGAAATTGAAATATACATTTATAGTAATATATTCTATCTTTCTAAGTTAAAGGCATTCTTTTTTAAAGATTGTTTTTTTCCTATCATCATAGTGAAACAATTTTACTAAATCAAAACCCTTTTATTCATAACATCCAATGGAAACTCTATTATGTCTATTGGTGTTTTTGTAAAACTAATCCCACATCGGACAAAGATGCAACTGAATACCTAAACATAATTTTATGGTTGGACCAACACGTGAGGTGATATCTTAAGTTGAAGCTTTAACTTTGTGTGATCACTTTTTCATTTAAACTCTTGGTTACCAGTGTGAAAAACTAGAAGGGGTTGAATAGTTTTACGTCTTTTTAATTCGTTATAAAAGATAGTTTTAGTGTTTTCTTAGTTTTTAAACTTTAGATTCGATAATATGTGATCTCAAGTCTTGCACAATATAAACAACTATTAATAAGTAAGATATAGCAATAATAAGTAAAGAAATAAATAAGAGATGGAAAGATCGAACCGCGAGACAAGAGATTTATAGTGGTTCGGCTACAAGGACACCTTCCTTGCCCTACTCCACTCCCCGAGCACCTAACTCGAGAGTTTGCTTCACTATATCAACAAGCTCCCTTATGGCGGAGAAAACCTTACACACCAATTTACACACCACAACTTCTTCACAACTAAATCACAACTTCTACACAACTTCTTCACACCAATCTACTTCACAACTAACTACTTCACGCATATCTTCTTTACACCAATTTACTTCACAACTAACAACTTCACACCTAGCTTCTTTACTACAATCTAATTTCTAACTTTTCTTCTTCACGCCAAACTAACTAATCACACAATCAAAATACCTAGCACAACTATCTACAATCAAATATTCACAACAATCTTCACAAAGAATTATGTAAATAATCTTGATGATGCACCAACAACTTGGATGTGGAGGTCACAACAAGTTGTAATACTTCTTGTCTTGGAGGATAGAAGTATTCTTCTCTTGCACTTGAGAGGATAATGTTTGAATCACTTTGAAACAAAGAATTATGTATTTATGATCAAAGGATTAAGAGAATAGAAATGGGGATCTAGAACAGAAAGTTTAGGAGTGCAAAAGGTGAGAAAATTCTGTGGGATGAACCAGTATTTATAGGGAGAAAATTTACTGTTCTGGAGCGTGGCCGGTCCCCTTAATTAGGGGGCGGTCCCCTTAATGATTAAGGGGGCCGCCTAGTATAATTAAGGGGGCCGCCCTCCTGAACGTTGGATTTTCTTGTCCTTTTGTGAGGGAAATTTTTCTGGATAAAATTTATCATTTTTGGTTGGAAATTTGAAATCGTATATTTATAATGAATTAAACATATTCTTTTAATTCCAAAAGTAATTTTGTAAAAGATATAGAATGTTTAATATATTTTATAAAAATTCTAGTGATTAGAAAAATTTCATTTGATCATGAAATGCAATAAACACTTTGTTTATTCATACCTTAAGTGATATGGATGCAAAGACAAATATTAAGCACTAAAAACTTGTTTACGTCATAAGTTTTAGATTAATGAGTTTATGCTTTGTAATTATCAAAACATAGAGATATTGTTAATATGCTAACAATGTTTTCAGACATTATTTATGTCAACAATCTCCCCCTTTTTGATGATTACAAAACCTTAAACTCATTAGGTTTAAAAAATAATTTTTAGACAAGTATTATTAGAGTTTAACATTCTTTTCTCCCCCTTTTTGTAAAATCAAAAATGTTAGGCCGAGTAAGCTTCGTTAAAGAAGATTAAATGGGTAGAATGCTCCCCCTTGATATATGCTCCCCCTCATTTGAGAGCACCAAGAGAATGAGCTATGGAGATCTTGGCTACACAAAATATTTGAAGAGAACAAGACACATATATATGCAAAGCAATAATTATGCAAATAAAAATAGATTTATTCAAGCATCATAGAAATGATTAGCATTACAACAATCAATATGCTTAAAGCATATTGATTACAATGAAACAAAAGAAAAGACATAGTCCTATATTGCCTAAGAGAGCACTTGGACTTGCTTGCAACCCATGGTTTATTGTTTTATTTGCTTGAAGGAGAATATAAGCATAAAGCTTAGTTGTTAGATGGAGAGGGATATGGAGTGGGGTATGGAGCGGAAGAGGTGGATCTTACGATGTTGTATCGTGTTAAGTGTGGTATGGGATGAGGACGAGTGAGGAGATATTCAATCCAAGAAATATCTTCACTCAAGTATAGGATGTGTTTTTTAAGGAAGATGCAACAAGGGCAATAGTGAGTGTGGTTTGTAACTTGATCCAAGTTGAGAGAGTGAGGTAGGCAATTGTTGTAGGGTGATGATGGAGGTTTCCCTTTGTTGCGTTGTGCAAGATGCATGGCATTGAGATCACTAAGATCATGGATTTGGGATATTTCATCACGGAACTTTTGCTTTTCCATGGCAATGCGGAGAAATTCATTGTGTTGATATGGATGAATTGGGTTTGTGTAGTTGGAATTGTAGTTGGATGGTTGATCAAACTTGTATGGATCATTACAAATGGTTGGAGGATGAGATAAGTGATTTGACATGAAGGAAGATGTTTGGCCAATGTTGTATGGTTTGTAAAGAGGATCAAATGAATGTCCTTGTGAATTTGGTGTAAAGTTTGGGAAGTAAGTGGTTGGAAGTGTTGAGTGATTTCCAACTTCATTGGTTATGATGGATTTGTTTCGAGGGCTTTTTCTTCGCCAAACGGGTTTTTCCGTCATTCTTGCAAGCCTTGAGGCTTTTGGTTTTGATTTGTTTGGAGAAGTCATGAAGGGATGAATGGGGAGTGTGGAAGATTTGGGATATTTATAGTGTAAGATTTGTGTGTTTATGGATGGATAAAGTTTGTTTGGGAGATTAGGACAAAATGTGTTGGTGAAAAATGAGAAATGTAGGTTGAAATGGGTTAAAACGCAGAAAAGGTTTTGTAAACCCGACCATCAGTTGGCCGGTCCCCTTAATTAGGGGGCGATCCCCTTAATGATTAAGGGGGCCGCCTTACAAAATTAAGGGGGCCGCCCATCTAGTGATTTCCAGATTGTCAGAATTGGGTTTTTGGCAGAAAATTTGCAGAAAGGTTGTGTGTTTGGATTAGAATTCAAGCAAGTTCAACTCCTTGAGACAATATAGCATCTAATCTAACTATAATATAGCATGCATGCAACAACACTTAAGTAAAAGAGTAATCAAGCAATTAGTAATAAGCAAGAGAAGGCAAACAAAGGCAAGGGCACTTAATCTTCCTAGAGCAACTATCTTAGATCAAAGGCAAAGGTAACTAGTGAGTGGAAAACTAGTGATGGAGCAAGATGACAACATTATTAGTGAATTTGTCCTAGTGTGTGTCTATATGCAAAAAATGTGGAGTTGTGATTGTTTCGACTCCTAAATGCAAAGAGAGATAACGATCCTAAGAAACAATCCAAAAGATCTCCTTGATTCAATTTTTGCTCGATCATGAATGTTAAAGATATATATTAGATTATATACCTTGACAATTTATGTAAGAGTTTATGCATGATTTTGGAAGACAATGTTTTTAGCATTAGTCAACAATGCAAGGAAAATGATGTTCATGTGATTCCTAGATGTGAGAATAATTTTTAAAGAAAATTGATTGGGTTTTACAAAAGAGTTTATGCAAAGAAAATAAACTTTCCCAATCTTTAATTTTGTGCGAAATAGATTCCTAGACTCAGAAATGGAGGAGTGGAAGAAAAGAAGAAAATTTTTTTGTCTAAATGCAATAAAATTTAGTCAACTTGTTCCATAATTCCTAATCCTAAACGCAAGTGATTGAATAATTCACGCTTAAGGGATCTAGTAAATATATCCGCAATGTTATCTTCTGATGCAACTTTTTCTATAGATATATTCCCTTTTTGTACATTATCCTTTAGAAAGCGGTGGCGTATTTCTATATGTTTAGTCCTAGAGTGTTGCACCGGATTTTTACTTAAGTCTATCGCACCTTTGTTATCGCACATAATGGGAACGTTTTCTAACCTAATGCCATAGTCTATAAGAGCTTGTTTCATCTATAGTGCTTGTTGACATGCCTTTCCAGCGCTTACATATTCGACTTCGGTGATAGAAATAGCAAGAGCGGTTTGCTTCTTCGAAAACCAAGATGTTAGACAACGTCCCATAAACGTGCAAATGCCGCTAGTGTTTTTTCTATCTACGTAGTCTCTCGCATGATCCGAATCCGCATAGACGATGGTTTCTATGCCGGATCCCTTAGGATACCATAATCCTAAGTGTATAGTGCCTTTAATGTATCGGAAGATACGCTTAACCGCTTCTAGGTGAGAGGTTTTGGGATCCTCTTGAAAACGGGCACAAAGGCAGACACAAAACATGATATGGGTCTACTTGCCGTCAAGTATAGTAAACTACCTATCATTCCTCTATACTTGGTGTTATCTACGGACTCACCTTCATCATCCTTTGTGAGCTTTACTTCCGTAGACATGGGAGTCTTCATGGGTTTTGAGTCTTCTAGGCCAAATTTCTTAAGCATTTCCTTAATGTACTTAGATTGGTTAAAAAATATTCCATCTTCTAATTGTTTTATTTGTAATCCTAGGAAGAAGTTAAGTTCACCAATCATACTCATCTCAAGCTCATCATGCATGATTTTGGCAAATTCATCACACATGTCTTGACAAGTCGATCCAAATATAATGTCATCAACATATATTTAGACAATGATGAGATTTGGGTCTTTCCTTTTAGTGAAAAGAGTGTTATCTACCATTCCCATGGAATAATCATGTTTAATAAGGAAAGCTTTTAATCGATCATACCAAGCTTTGGGAGCTTGTTTGAGTCCATACAAAGCTTTCTTTAACTTATAAACATAATCAGGTTTTGCGAAGTCAATGAATCCTGGAGGCAGGGGCGGAGCCATGTTGAAATGAGTGGGGGGAAATGCCCCCAACCACGTTCCTACCGAAAGCCAAAATTAGTAAGAAGAAAACTGAAATTGGTCGAAGAAAGTTTCGGTGCCCTCGGTAGAGAAATCCGAGTGCCCTCATCATCTAGCAAAGAACAACAATATGTCAATCTTAATGTTAAAGAGATATGTTTTTCTAAACTTCTCTAGTTTTGCAGCTTAACTATACGCAGCTTCTGCTATTCTTTTTATGGATATGGTGTTGTGGGGAAGACAAAGATTAAATATACATATTCATTATTACGTAGTATTACTGTATATTTTTCTAATACTCGAAGTCAATTTAAGAAAAAGTAGCCGCCACCCATTATTTATATTTTTGTTTTTGTCTGTTTTAGCCTTACCTACAATTTATTTCTATTTCTTTATTATTATTACTACTAGTTATAATACCTGTGCACGCGCGGATTTTTTTTTTTAATTTTTTGAATCATCTATTTTTATTTATTAAAAAAAAATAATTTAATATTTGTTTTGTTTAATTTATGATTTTTAATTATAGTTTTTTATTATTAAAGATAATTATTTAAAATTTTTAATCTTATTATTAATTGCATTTTATCTATATTTTTTGTATTTATTTTCTACTTGTGTTATGGATAAATATAAAATGTTACCTAATAAGAAAATAATTTTTTTTAAATAATATTATTACTAAATAAGGTATGGTTTAATTTTTTTGAAACGAAAAAATCCACACTTGTGGTTTTATTTTATTATATAAAAGATGTGAATGTTCAATTTGCTATAATGATTTACTTATTATAGATATTGGATTTTTTTAATATGATATATGCATGTAACATTTACATTATGTGTTTTCCTCCACATCTTTTTAGTTTCAAAACTACATAGGGCATGTGTTTTGAGATAAACTAATCTAATATATCATGTTTAATTGGGTTTCCTTCAATAAACACGCCTTTAACTATTGTTGATTACATTGAAGTGCAATATTCAAGTAGATAAAAAAAAGGGCATATTTTAACATGTAATTTAACAACAATCCGACCCGACACGGTTAAAAAAAAAAAAAAAATGACATATTTCAAACATTGTTGTTACTAAGTGCCCCCTTTGATACCGTTCTCTGGCTCCGCCACTGCCTGGAGGTTGTGCCACATTTACCTCCTCATTGATAAAACCGTTAAGAAATGCACTTTTCACGTCCATTTGGAATAACTTAAAATCTAGGGCGCATGCATAGGCAAGTAGTATCCTAATTGATTCTAATCTAGCTACGGGGGCATAAGTTTCGTCATAATCAATTCCTTCTTGTTGATTATAACCTTGGGCAACTAACCTAGCTTTATTCCTAGTAACTACTCCATTTTCATCTAATTTATTCCTATATACCCATTTAGTTCCTATTATGGTCATATTCATTGGATTTGGGACTAATTCCCAAACATCATTTGCCTTAAATTGATTTAATTCTTCTTGCATAGCTATAACCCAACTTTCATCTTTTAAAGCCTCATTAATATTCTTAGGTTCTATTGCTGAGAGGAAACAAAAGAAATTATTTTTATCTTGAGCTTGTGACCTAAGGGTTCTTTGGTTGAGATGTCCTATTATATTATCTAGTAGATGTGACCTAGATTCTTTAATATTTACAATTTCGTTATTTCCTAAGTTAATGTCTTCATTGTCATTTCCTATGGGTTTTGTTTTACTAACCTCAATAGCTTCTTCTTCAACTAAATCATCATCTTCTAAAGGTAAAGTTTTAGGAGGTGGTGGTGTTTCATCAAATGTTACATTTAGTGATTCTTCTACTTTCATGGTGTGTTTGTTAAGTATTATATATGCTTTACTATTTTGTGAGTATCCTAAAAATATTCCTTCATATGATTTTGGATCAAACTTAGTGAGGTAATCCTTAGTGTTTAGAATATAGCATTTACTTCCAAATACCCTAAAGTAGCTTAAGTTTGGTTTTCTACCTCTTAGTAACTCATAAGGAGTTTTTCCTAAAATTCTCCTAATTGATACCCTATTTAAAATATATGTCGATGTATCTACGGCGTGACACCAAAATTTTTGTGGGATAGATTGTTCATTTAACATTGTTCTACTCATTTCTTGTAGTGACCTATTTTTTCTTTCTACTACGCCATTTGATTGAGGAGTACGAGGAGCGGAGAAACTGTGAGATATTCCATTTAAATCACAATATTTTCCGAATTGTACCTCATTGTCAAATTCCCTACCATGGTCCGTCCTAATAGCTACTATTGTGCATCCTAATTTATTTTGAATCATTTTACTAAATATTTCGAATTTTTCAAAGGCTTGGGTCTTGTCACTTAAAAACCTAGTCCACGTGTATCCTGAGTAGTCATCTACTATTACTAAGGTATATTTGTTTCCTCCATAGCTACGCACAGCGGATGGACCAAAGAGATCCATATGTAATAATTCTAGGCACCTAGTAGTGGATACTATATTTTTAGCTTTGTGACTAGCATAAACTTGTTTTCCAATTTTACATGCATCACAAAAATGCTTGTCATATTTTAGATTAGGCAAATTTTTAACTAATTCCTTAGAGGCTAAAGATTGTATTTGTTGCATGTTAGCATGTCCTAATCTCCTATGCCACAATGTGGAGTTTTCATCTAGGGTCGTTAGGCATATTCTATCCTCAGGTTTGTTTCCTAGTTTCATAACATATATGCCTCCTTTCCTAATTCTTCTACCTATAATTTTTCCATTCTTAACTATTTCGCTATCCTCTTCGGTAAAGGTGACTCTACATTTATTATCACATATTTGTCCTATACTAAGCAAGTTATATGTTAAATTATCTACATGCTCTACATTTTCAATAGTAAGTGAGTCTTGAGAAATCGTACCTTTGCCAATGATTTTTCTACGTAAGTCACTACCGAAAATAACGTTACCTCCATTGTATGCCTTGTATGTAGAGAATAGCTTACGGTTCCCCGTCATGTGCCTCGAACATCCGCTATCTTTGATCCATTCGTCAGGCTCCAAGTCAATTCCTAAACATATTTCGTCGGTTTCTTTTGCCATAAAACACTTTTCGTCTCTTGGCTTTTCAACTTCTTCTTGTTGGAGTATGCTCGTGTCATAATAAATAATTATATGGCTAGTTATATGTGAGCCTATGGGGTCACACACATATACACTTAGGTACCACTTTATATATCGTGTTTATTGTATTTACGATATATAAATAACCTTACGTAACTAGGAAACTCTATCGGGCTTCTATAATTAAGTAATGGACTTAGTTTTTTGGACTTGGAAAACTTATGGGAGGCCCATAAGAGCCCACATAGAGGCCGGCCTAGGGGAGGGTTTTTAGGGGGGATTGGTTTTGATTTTTGGTCAAGATATATGTGAGATATCTCCTCACAATTAACTAACCACATACCATAATTCTCTCCCCCTCTCTCTCCCTCTAACTCACGGCACAAACAAACCACCCTTCTAGGGTTTTGTTTTTCTAGATCTCTTGCTTTGAATCTTGTTCATTCAAAGGCAATAGAAAGGTTACGGGGTTAAGGACTAGCATCAAAGGGGTAACCAAGGAGGTGTAGTGTGTTTCATTCTTAGAGGAGATCAACCTTATTGATCTCTTGGGTTTCTTATTCCAAACGTGGGTTTGGTGATTGTTGGTGACTCCCGGTGCACGCTACAAAGGTATAAACATGTTGTGTTTATTATTTGATTAATCATATTGGCTATATGGATCCGTGTGGGTGATGTTGTTCCGCTGCATTTATTTGATTCGTATATATTTTATATTCATACATCACCTATAGTGGTATCACGAGCCATCATATGTGCCATATGATTATCGGGTACGTGTAAAATGGCCTAAAACGCATGTTTTTTGATCGATTTATGAAACGATTTCAAACCAGGCCCTATGGCTTAATTTTCTGTGGTAAAAAGATTATTAAAAGGTCCTAACATCAGTGGGTTTTGAACCTAAGGCCATTTGACACAAGCACCAAACGGGGTTTTAATTCTTGTCAATTAATTTCTTCGTTTTCGTTGGCTAACAATTTAATTCTTGTTATTATTTTGTTTTCCATGGCAAATACATGCATGTTTGTCCATGGAGTTAGCCAACACCATGTTTTATTCATAATATTATGGTATTATTATGTTTATATGCAAAGCCGATAAAAACCTAGACCACTTGTGCATTGAATGGTTGTTTATGTTGTTTAATTTCATGTTTTGGGGTTTTGCCATTGTTTCGGCATTTATGTAATTATATTCTTTTGGTTGTAGCCATTGTTTGGGCACTTTTACAGTAGATTAAAAGTAGATTAATTGTATTTTACTTTCAATATAATGTAATCGTGGCTTGGTGGTGAAAGGCGAAAGAGTTAAAGACGTTTTTGCCGAAAAATGACTGCTGGAACACCAGTTGGTAAAACGGAGTTTCCCGGTGATTGGTAAGGTATTTTTGGCTGAAATGTTTTTTGCAGGTACCCAAGACATGGGCCTACAACTTACTAGTTTTGAGCTAAGCCCGGGGAAACCTCCTTCATGGACTTTTGGGCCCTCTAACACAGAAATTCTGGAAGGACAGAAACTGCTTTTCATGTGCATCATGGGCTTCCAACTTGCTCTTGATTGTCTTGGAGCAAGTGGGAGTTCTCCATGTGGTTGTGTGGTTTGTCCCTAGTTGACTCTTGGTTGTCGTGATGGCTCACGAGACCAAGCATAGGTTTTTTCATCGGTTGAGGCTTTGCATATTGTGGTTGTGTGGTTGTTTTTGCTTTTTATATATCTTGTTTCATATGTAAAATTGCAAATAGTTTTCTATAAACTTAAAACGAATCACAAACCATTTTTAAAAACTAAGTCTTTTGATTTAGTTTTACTAAGTTTATGAAACTTGAAATCATTGTTTTATAATAACACCTTAACTTGTTATGTATGTTATTTTATTTATGTATTGTCCAAACTTTATTATCCATGTAGGCTTAATATTAGTCATGAAAATGGACAACTTGACACACATAAATTAAAACAATGATTAAACTTAAGTTAAGAAATGTTTTTAACTTGTGCTACGAAGGATGAATGCATGCTCTTTTCGTACATCTTTTGATCTACATCAAAAACTTTTACCCGTCAAATTTAAGTCACGCCGTCCAATTTTGAGAACACTTGCAATTACTTTTTGCCTATGCGTGGGACCTAGGTTGAATTGTAACCCAAGGTGACTATTCTCTATGCGTGGGACCTAGATATATTCTCGCACGTTTTCAAATTGGATGACTTAATCGAGTTAAGCGGTGAGACCTTGACCCGAGGCAAAGATGGGACTAAACATGCCAGCTTGACACTAGTTGCTTGTTCACTAGTGCCATGAGTCCCATAAAGATCTAAGAGTTGCACTTGTAATGCAATTGGTCGACGTTACCTACCTATTGAATCCTCCATTGCTAGCAGATCAACTGATGTGATGGTGGAACCTCAATGAGGATCTTAGCCTTTTCGTAAAATTAATTGTTTTAATATTGTAAACATGGGTAGTTAATTTTAAAAAGGATTAATTATTGATAAATTACTAAAATTGAACTTTGTTTATTTTGTAGATGACAACTCCAAATTCAACCATGAACAACTCGTCAATCAGATCAATTCTCGAGAAAGAGAAATTGAATGGTAACAACTTTTTGGATTGGTACCGCAACTTGAGGATTGTCCTCAAGGCTGAACAAAAGTTTTACCATCTGGAGGAAGCTTTACCTGAAGCACCTCCTGCTACTGCTACCCTTGCTGTTCGAACGCCCACACTCGTAGGAGTAACGAACAACAGGAAGTGGCTTGTCTTATGCTGGCTAGCATGATCCCTGAGTTGAAAAAGAACTTAGAGAACTTTTCAGCATTTGACATGCTACGAGAACTGAAAGTTATGTTCGAGCAGCAAGCAGAGCAAGAATTGTTTGACACGGTCAAATCTTTTCATGCCTGCAAGCAGGAGGAAGGGCAATCGGTCAGTAGCTATGTCATGAAAATGAAAAGCTATCTGGATCAAATGGAGCGACTGGGATACCCCATGCCTCAGATCCTTGGAGTGAGCATGATACTTACCTCACTATCGAAGGATTATGACCAATTTGTGCAGAACTACAACATGCACATCATGGGGAAAACCATTGCCGAACTGCATAACATGTTGAAACTTGCAGAGAACGGCATGCCCAAGAAGGCTCCACTTGTCCTAGCTATCAACCAAGGCAGAATTCAGAAAAAGAACAAGGGAAAACCGCAGGCACCTGGCAAGTGACAAGGGAAAGGCAAGGCTAAGCTTGCTTATGCCCCCAAACCCAAAATCCCCCCACCTGCCAAGAAGGAGCACCCGGCCAAGGACACCCCCTGCCACCATTGTGGAGTGGTAGGGCACTGGAGGCGCAACTGTCACGCCTACCTGGAAGGGCTAAAGAAGAACAAAGCTAGCGTTGCTAACACATCAGGTATCTTCACTATAGAACTTTATACTTTTCCTAACAAAACCTAGGTATATGATACTGGTTGTGGTACTCACATTTGTAATAATGTGCAGGGGCTTAGCGGAAGTCGAAAGCTGAAGCAAGGAGCTTTACATCTATACGTTGGTAATGGCGATCGTGCAGCTGTGGAAGCAATTGGGAGCTTTGATCTCATCCTCCCAAATGGACTAGTTATTGTTTTAAATAATTGCCATTTTGCACCTACTATCACTAGAGGTGTTGTTTCACTTTCTCGTTTGAAAGATGATGGTTACATTCATACTTTTACGGATTTTGGCATTTCTGTTTCTAAGGATAATGTGTTTTATTTTAATGCTATTCCACGTGATGGCATTTTTGAAATTGATATGCGTGATCCTATTTCAAACAATAGTTCTATATATACTGTTAGCAATAAGAAATCCAAACGTAATTTGGATTCTACTTTTTTATGGCATTGTCGTCTTTGCCATATAAACAAGAAACGCATTACGAAGCTACAACACGATGGGCTTTTAGAGTCAATCGACAATGTGTCGTTTGATAAATGCATTTCTTGCATATCTGGAAAGATGGCACGAAAGCCTTTTTCCCATGTTCGAGAAAGAGCTACAGATCTACTTGGACTCATTCATACTGATGTATGTGGCCCATTTAGAACAATGTCTAGAGAAGGAGCTAACTACTTCATCACTTTTACTGATGCTTTCAGTAGATATGGTTATGTTTACCTGATTAAACATAAACATGAAGCCTTTGAAACGTTTAAAGTCTTCCAAAGTGAAGTAGAGAATCAGCTTGGCAAGACCATTAAGGCTCTTCGATCCGATCGAGGAGGTGAATATATGAGTCAAGAGTTTTTAGATCATCTAAAAAGGTGTGGGATAATCTCACAATTCACTCCTCCATATACACCACAACACAATGGTGTGTCTGAAAGGAGAAATCGAACCTTGCAAGACATGGTTCGATCTATGATGAGTCTAACAACGTTGCCAATGTCCTTTTGGGGTTATGCTCTAGAGTCTGCTGCACGCATACTCAATATGGTTCCAACTAAAAAGGTTGATAAGACTCCATACGAAATATGGCATGGGAAGGTCCCTAATCTGTCTTACTTGAAAGTCTGAGGTTGTGAGGCTCTCGTTAAACGAGATACGCCAAACAAACTTGAGCCTAGAGCTATCAAGTGTATCTTTGTAGGATACCCAAAGGAAACAATGGGTTACTATTTCTACTACCCAACCGAGAACAAAATATTTGTTGCTCGATATGCTGAGTTTTTTGAGAACAGTCTCATCTCACAAGAAGCAAGTGGGAGCAAAGTAGACTTTGATGAACTTCAAAGCGAAAATGCACAACCTTCTAGTAACACTAGTGAACATCAAAATGAGACTGAGCATGAAAATGTTGAGCCTCTTCGAGATGTTGCTCCCATTCGTAGATCCGAAAGGATACCTCAAGCACCTGAACGATATGGTTTTTATATCGATGCTGAGGAACATGAGTTAGGGGATCATTGTGAACCCGCTAACTATCGAGAAGCTATATTGTGTCCTGAACGCGAGAAGTGGAACGAAGCTATGAATGTGGAAATGAAATCCATGGAAGACAATGATGTCTGGGTCGAAGTAGAACTACCTCCCAATGCTAAAACCGTTGGGAGCAAATGGCTCTACAAAATAAAGACCGACGTGGATGGAAATGCACATACCTATAAAGCTCGTCTTGTAGCAAAAGGTTTCACTCAAATCTACGGAATTGACTATGAAGAAACCTTCTCGCCTGTTGCAGACATAAAAGCAATTAGGATTCTTATAGCCATAGCAGCGTATTATGACTATGAGATTTGGCAAATGGATGTCAAGACTGCATTCTTGAATGGCCACCTAAACGAGGACGTTTATATGGTGCAACCCGAGGGCTTCGTGAATCCAAAGTATCCTAGCAGAGTATGCAAGCTTAAAAGATCCATTTATGGATTGAAGCAAGCATCTAGAAGCTGGAACAAGAGATTTGATGAGGAAATCAAGAAGATTGGTTTCACTCAAAATCTCGATGAGCCATGTGTATACATGAACACTAGTGGAAGTATAGTAGCATTCCTAATCTTATATGTCGATGACATATTACTCATAGGAAACAACATTCCAATGCTACAAGATGTAAAATCCTGGCTTGGAAAGTGTTTTGATATGAAAGATTTAGGAGAAGCATCGTACATACTTGGAGTCAAGATCTATCGAGATAGATCAAAGCGGTTAATCGGCTTGTGTCAAAGTGCATACATTGAAAAAATCCTGAAGAGATTTAGAATGCAAGATTCCAAACGTGGAAGTCTTCCAATGCAACCAAATACGGAATTGAGCAAGGCTCAAGGACCCTCTACACCCGCCGAGGTGAAGAGGATGAAGGGAATCCCTTATGCTTCGGCTGTGGGATCCATCATGTATGCGGTTAGGTGCACTAGACCTGATGTAGCGTTCTCTCAGAACCTAACGAGTAGATTTCAACAGAATCCAGGAGAATGCCACTGGACTGCTGTTAAGAACATATTGAAGTATCTGTGGAATACTAAAGATATGTTTCTTGTTTATGGTGGTGATGTCGAACGTGAGCTCAGTGTTACTTGTTATACTGATGCAAGCTGGGAGACAGATCGTGATGACATCAAATCCTAAACAGGATATGTTTTCGTCATGAATGGAGGTGCTGTTGACTGGAAGAGTGCCAAACAAAGCACACTTGCGATATCCTCTACAGAAGCTGAATATATAGCTGCTTCAGAAGCTGCAATGGAGGCAGTTTGGATACGGAAATTCATTTCTGGGCTTGGCGTTGTTCCCAGCAATGAACGACCTATGGATATGTACTGCGATAATTCCGGTGCCATAATCATAGCTAATGAACCAAGTGTTCTAAAGGGTGCCAAATACTTTCGTCGGAAAGTTCACTATATTCGAGAAGTTATCGAAAGTGGTGATATTCGTCTCCTCAAAGTTCACACAGATGACAATTTAGCTTATCCTTTTACTAAACCAATGTCTTGTACCAAACATGTAGAGCATGCTAGGAACATTGGGCTGTGACCTGCTAATAGTCTCATGTAAATCTGTTTTTAGTATTTTAAATAATTGGAATGTTGAACAGTTTATATCTTTAATGAATTGATGTAATGGTTATTGTCGTTTTCATACATATCAACTGTATTCCATTTTGCATGTTTAATCCATGAATGATTTAATCATTCAAAATTATCCATTGTCAGTTGACGATACGGGAGTATCATCGAATTAAGGCAAATGTGAGCGTGTTGGTGATTTATTTGCCAAACTCATATGTTGTTCATTGTGATGAACATTAGACTGACCCAACCTTTGAGATTTCACTGCATGGATCGGCGTCAATAGTGAATCTCACAAATGGTTATGTCTCTTATCCTTAGACTTGAGATGCAAGTAGGTCTTGCATGTGCGGAATTTTATTCTTTGATATGGTTAAACGCTGTCCTGAATAAGGTAGTTATAAAAACCATTTTCAGGAGTGATTTGAAACACATGAATGACACGTACAGTCAAAACAGGATTTGTTCCTCCACATGTCATGGAGTTAGATACTATTGGGCCCCTCGATGAATTGAACAGATGTTTGTATGGCCGTACCCAAATGAGATTAAGATGAATCTTAATTCACTTGGTAATCTTGTTCAATATCTAGATCGAGAAACAGAATAGTTGAACAAATGGAATGACTTTGATCCATGTCTAGTGTTCAACATAGTATCTGTAACAAAAGGAAAGATGGCATTAAAACCATTTAATTGAGACGTTTAAGAAACTACCCTCACATATTTCTAGGGGCATTGGCGTGTTGCTAGACGCTAACCTTTGCTTGTATAATTACTTGATTATTATGACGTCGCAAGTGGGAGCTGTTGGAGTATGCTCGTGTCATAATAAATAATTATATGGCTAGTTATATGTTAGCCTATGGGGTCACACACATATACACTTAGGTACCACTTTATATATCGTGTTTATTCTATTTACGATATATAAATAACCTTACGTAACTAGGAAACTCTATCGGGCTTCTAATAATTAAGTAATGGACTTAGTTTTTTGGACTTGGAAAACTTATGGGAGGCCCAGAAGAGCCCACATAGAGGCCGGCCTAGGGGAGGGTTTTTAGGGGGGATTGGTTTTGATTTTTGGTCAAGATATATGTGAGATATCTCCTCACAATTAACTAACCACATACCATAATTCTCTCCCCCTCTCTCTCCCTCTAACTCACGGCACAAACAAACCACCCTTCTAGGGTTTTGTTTTTCTAGATCTCTTGCTTTGAATCTTGTTCATTCAAAGGCAATAGAAAGGTTACGGGGTTAAGGACTAGCATCAAAGGGGTAACCAAGGAGGTGTAGTGTGTTTCATTCTTAGAGGAGATCAACCTTATTGATCTCTTGGGTTTCTTATTCCAAACGTGGGTTTGGTGATTGTTGGTGACTCCCGGTGCACGCTACAAAGGTATAAACATGTTGTGTTTATTATTTGATTAATCATACTGGCTATATGGATCCGTGTGGGTGATGTTGTTCCGCTGCGTTTATTTGATTCATATATATTTTATATTCATACATCACCTATACTTTTTTGTCACTATCACTCCATGTTCCACTAACAAATGCGCCTTGATTTTCATAACCCGGCGGCTTTAGACATTCACCAATGAGATGATTTGGACTTCCACATCTAAAGCACTTTCTTTTCCCGTAGTTGTCACTTCTATTTCTTTGGAATGGTTTTCTTTTGTCTCGTGATGATCTAGTGAATCTTCCTCGTCTCTTGAAGAATTTCTTGAATTCTCTTACGGCCATTGCATATTCTTCGTCTTCACTTTTGTCACTTGAATCATCATCATCATCACTAGGTTCCTTTTTGGCTTTAAGAGCAATGGATTTGGTTTGTTCTTTCTTGACTTTGGCCGTTTCCAAATCTCTTCTTATAATTTCTTCATGAACCTTCAAGTTGCTAATTAGTTCATCTAGTGATAACGTCATCAAGTTCTTTGATTCTTCAATTGCCGTGACCTTAGCTCGCCATTTCGAATGCAATGCCCTAAGAAATTTCCTAACACAATTTTTACTAGAAAATGTCTCATCAAGTGCTTTTAAACTTGTGATAATAGTGTTAAATTTAGCAAAAGCATTATCAATTGATTCCTCTTCCGGAATCGTAAATTGTTCATATTGTTGTACAAGAAGATCTATTTTATTATCTTTGACTTGGCTATTACCTTGGTGAGTAATTAGTAAAGAATCCCAAATTTCTTTTGCGGTTTTACACATAAAAATTCTTTCATATTCTTTGCGTGGTAACGCATTATAAATGACCATTTTAGCCTCATTATTTTTTGCTAGTTTCTTTTTCAAATCATCATTTTGTTTTTCAAAAGATACAATTTCATCCATTTTAGTTTCAACATTATATTGAATAGGGGAAAATCACCAAAGGTAATAATATGCCAGAGATCAAGATCTTTTGATTTCACATAAGTTTCGAATCTATTTTTCCAATATAAAAATCCATCACTTTCAAATAGTGATGGTCTTTGCATAGATTGCCCTTCTAAATATTTTTCAGATTCCATAGATCGTTACAAGTTTTAAAATACAATATATTTTAAAAATCTTGCTCGACGTGGCTCTTGATACCAATTGTGGAAAACTAGAAGGGGGGTTGAATAGTTTTACGTCTTTTTTAATTCGTTATAAATGATAGTTTTAGTGTTTTCTTAGTTTTTAAACTTTAGATTCGATAATATGTGATCTCAAGTATTGCACAATATAAATAACTATCAATAAGTAAGATATAGCAATGATAAGTAAAGAAATAAATAAGAGATGGAAAGATCGAACCGCGAGACAAGAGATTTATAGTGGTTCGGCTACAAGGACACCTTCCTTGCCCTACTCCACTCTCCGAGCACCTAACTCGAGAGTTTTCTTCACTATATCAACAAGCTCCCTTATGGCGGAGAAAACCTTACACACCAATTTACACACCACAACTAAATCACAACTTCTACACAACTTCTTCACACCAATCTACTTCACAACTAACTACTTCACGCCTATCTTCTTCACACCAATTTACTTCACAACTAACAACTTCACACCTAGCTTCTTCACTACAATCTAATTCCTAACTTTTCTTCTTCACGCCAAACAACTAACTAATCACACAATCAAAATACCTAGCACAACTATCTACAATCAAATATTCACAACAATCTTCACAAAGAATTATGTAAATAATCTTGATGATGCACCAACAACTTGGATGTGGAGGTCACAACAAGTTGTAATACTTCTTGTCTTGGAGGATAGAAGTATTCTTCTCTTGCACTTGAGATGATGATGTTTGAATCACTTTAAAACAAAGAATTATGTATTTATGATCAAAGGATTAAGAGAATAGAAATGGGGATCTAGAACAGAAAGTTTAGGAGTGCAAAAGGTGAGAAAATTCTGTGGGATAAACCAGTATTTATAGGGAGAAAATTTACTGTTCTGGAGCGTGGCCGGTCCCCTTAATTAGGGGGCGGTCCCCTTAATGATTAAGGGGGCCGCCTAGTATAATTAAGGGGGCCGCCCTCCTGAACGTTGGATTTTCTTGTCCTTTTGTGAGGAAAATTTTTCTGGATAAAATTTGCCATTTTTGGTTAGAAATTTGAAATCATATATTTATAATGAATTAAACATATTTTTTTAATTCCAAAAGTAATTTTGTAAAAGATATAGAATGTTTAATATATTTTATAAAAATTCTAGTGATTAGAAAAATTTCATTTGATCATGAAATGCAATAAACACTTTGTTTATTCATACCTTAAGTGATATGGATGCAAAGACAAATATTAAACACTAAAAACTTGTTTACATCATAAGTTTTAGATTAATGAGTTTATGCTTTGTAATTATCAAAACATAGAGATATTGTTAATATGCTAACAATGTTTTTAGACATTATTTATGTCAACAACCAGCTTTTTTCAAAGAGAAAAACACAAAAAACATATTATGGCAAAAGACAAACAAACAAATCTCTTCGTTACCTTATAATAGACACATTTTTTTTAACCTTAAATATCTTAAAATTGAGTAATGTATAATACTTATAATACCTCTTTACAACATCAATTTTCCACTTAAATTTTTAAAATATATTGTCATTGAAAAAATGCCAACTTTTTAAATAGTTCTTACTCACTATAGTTAATTTCGTTGAAATGGCAAGTTTTTGAATAGCTCTTACTATAGTTAATTCCGTTTAAAATATAATATCACTTAGGCCTATCTCTGTATGTTTATTCCTCTTGCTATAGGAGAGCTAAAATAAGATTTTTTTTTTTTCCTAATACACGGTCGTTCGTGTGTAAACAATATAAAATAAAATGTATTCTTTGATACATCTTAAGAATTTTGTTTAGCTGAATTATCACATGGCACAACATTTTTTAATTATATTTTGATTATTTTACGTTGTATGTATAAGCGTTATACGAAACAATTAACCAAATTATCGCAACAATAACCATATGCCGCTAAAAAATCTCGTTCCTATGTACGGATGCTCACCTAGTAAAATATAAGATGTAAACGACAAGTTACATTTAGTTCTATTAAATTTTTTGGTCCAAATTGATCCATCTCCGCAAAATACAATGTTAGACTTGATTAGTAAAACTATAATAGTTTTAGTAATATAATCTGTCTTTTTAAATTAAAGTCATTCTATTTTAAAGATTGTTATTTCCTATCATCATAGTAAAACAAATTTTTTAAGTCAAGACCCTTTTCTTCATAACATCCAATGGAAATGTCTATCATGTCTATTAGATGTAAACTTAATCCCACATTGAACAAAGATGCAACTGAATACCTAAATATAACCTTGGGGCTGGACCAACATCTAAAATGCTTGGATAGTTAGTGTTGCTTGTAACTAGTATCTGAGCTAAAGAAACAATAACATCCAACATTTTTTATTATACAATGTTTGACTTAATTAGTAAAACTAGTTAATTAAACTAGTAGAATATGTAATACTTAACGTAAACATTTGCTTCTATTTCTTCATAGATATACTTATTTTGTTATAGAAAATTCACAAGCTTTCATAAGCCACGAGCATTTGTGGCTCCCTCATTAATTATGTTGTAAAGCCGCTCCTCAATCTTGGGGAGCCTCTAGACACAATTTATATCATTTTCATCATTATAAATAAGATCACACTTTTAACTAGACAACAAATATAGTTTTCGACATGGGTGGTTCACAAACAAATGGTCATGCCAACGGTCGAGACAACAAATATAGTTTTCGACATAAGTATCTTGAGAGACAAGACGAAGCTGAACGTCAATTTTTTTCACATCTATACCACCTATCTCACAATATTATATCTCACAAAATACCTCAAGAGAGGCTTGAACCCACGATCTCTGGGTTGGTGGGGAACTCAAATACCACTAAACCAAAGGCTTTGTGTAAAATCTCGACGAGAACAACTAAATGTCTAATCATAACCAAGACATATACTAACAAGTGGTTTGTCCATTTTTTCGCTTGGACGGCATTGTTGCATTGTTTTGAGACTTGAAGCTTACGTTCGATACTAACAATCACATTCATCACTAGCTTTTTTGATCCACAAATGCATTGAGCTTCTAATTGTGACCCATGTTTCATTATTGGCCCAATAGACAACGTATACATGTTAGTTTTTTACGATTATATAACAACTAATAAGTAGCACAAAACATTTTAAGAAACTTTTTGTTTTTTGTTTTTTGCTTTTTTTAGAAAGGCAACAGGATATTAAGAACCCCAAAGAATACCTATATAATATAAGGCGTCCCAACTCAATTAAACAAGGTAATTAAAAGAGAATGAGATCGAAAAGAAACAAAAATAACATACAAAAGTACAATGATGTCAAAACTAAAAACTACAATTTAAGGATCTTTATTCAATAAAAATGATGTTAACAACAAGATAATAAAAATATGTATATACTTTTGTTGTTATACTTTGCAAGTTTGAAAACCATGGTAAAGACTAAAGAGGAAATTAAAACCTTTACTTTAGATGACTACTTTCTAAGTTTCTATGTTTGTTTGGTTTAAATTAGTTGGATCATGAATCGGATCACGATCCATTAACTTGGATCAAGGATCGGATCATGATCCATGATCCTAGTCGCATCACTAATGGATCACATCAAAATCCAATCCGATTCATTGACACCCCTATTTTAAGATATGTATTTTGGTGCGCTGATATCCAAAAATCATCGGGCACATTAGTTTGACCAAAACAAACAATGGGGGATATACTTGATAACAAAATCTATAAACAAAAGTAATAAAATAGTTCCTTATTGAAAATGTGATTCTTTTATGTGAAAAGAATTTACACATTCCAAAACGTTAGCTTGGCTGGACTTGTTATAAGGTACATGCGAATTGAACACAGTTATTCCAAAATGTTTAGGTTGAACTTGTTGCGACTGATTTTTAGGTTGATTTAGTTTTTAGATCTACCATAAGTATTACCATCACGCCTCGGAAGGAGACTATTTTTGATGATATAGTTACTCTAACTTATACATGGTGTTTTAATAGACTAGTTATAATGCCCGCGCGTGTGTGCGAGTTTTTAAAATTTTTTTGAATAATATATTTTTATTTATTAAAAAACAAATAATTTAATCTTTGTTTTGTTTGATTTATGATGTTTAATTATAGTTTTTTATTATCAAAGATAATTATTTAAAAATTTTAATCATATTATTAATTGCATCTTATCTATATTTTTTGTATTTATCTTCTACTTGTGTTAATTGCCTCTTATCTATATTTTTTGTATTTATCTTATACTTGTATTATGGATAAATATAAAATGTTACCTAATAAGAAAATAATCATTTTTTAAATACAATTATTACTAAATAAGGTATGAATGCATTTTTTGAAAATGAAAAATTCCTAATAAGAGTTTTGTTTTATTATATAAAAGATGTAAGTCTAAGTTCAATTGGGTGACTTGGATGCAAAATCCTATGAATGCTATTATGTAAGTGTTTTCTTTCTAGCTTCTTGCTAGAAGTGTTCTTATAAAATTGCCATTCAAAAAAAGAAAAATAAATAATAAGTATTACCATCGCAGAGGAAAATTCAATTGCATACCCTTATTTTGGTGCATACCAATGGATAAATCCCCACCATCCATCTAGTTTGATCTAATGGTTGTGATTAACCTAAAATTAAATATGAAAACCTAAGTCTATGTTTTATCCTCCTTTTTCTTTGTCTTTTTTTTTTTCTTTTTTTTTTCCATGTTTTCTACTTAACGTTTTTTATTTTCATTTTTTGTTGTTTTTTTTGTAATTCAACTTTTTTCACTTTTTTTCTTTCAAGTTCACGTCCTTTTTTTTTTTTTTTTTTTTTTTTTTTTTTTTTTTTTTTTTTTTGTCTTTTGTTTAATTCATTTTTTTTTAATAATTAACGTTTTTTCTTTTCTATTTCATACGTTTTCGTCTGTTTTCAAACGTTTTTCTTCGTTTTTTTACGCTTTCGTCTACTTTCAAATGTTTTCGTTCGTTTTTTTACGCTTTCGTCTACTTTCAAACGTTTTCGTCCTTTTTTACACGTTTTCATCCGTTTTCATTCGTTTTTATACATTTTCATTCGTTTTTGTCCGTTTTCATACGTTTATATACGTTTTTGTCCGTTTTCATACGTTTTCGTCTGTTTTCAAATATTTGCATCTATTTTTTTTTTTATGTTTTCGTCTCTTTTCAAATGTTTTCGTCCGTTTTTTTACGTTTTCATCCATTTTCGTTCATTTATATACGTTTTCGTCCGTTTTCATACGTTTTCGTCCGTTTTTACGTTTTCGCCATTTTTTGACGTTTTTGTCCGTTTTCATACGTTTTTGTCCGTTTTCTTACGTTTTTACCCGTCTACGACCCTTTCATACTTTTTCGCCAATTTTCTTATGTTTTCGTTCGTTTTCATACGTTTTCATTCGTTTTCGTCCGTTTTCATCTATTTTTCATACGTTTTCGTCCGTTTTTAGATGTGTTTTTACGCTTTCATACATTTTCGTCTGTTTCATACGTTTTCGTCTGTTTTCTTACGTTTTCGCCCATTTTCGTCCATTTACATACGTTTTCGTCCGATTTCGTTCGTTTTCATTCTTTTTCATACGTTTTTGTCCGTTTTAATCCATTTTCCTTTATTTTCATCCTTTTTTCATATGTTTTTGTCCGTTTTCATACATGATTTTACGCTTTCATACATTTTTGTCCATTTTTCATACGTATTCGTCCATTTCTTTACATTTTCATCTGTTTTCTTAGGTTTCTGAATATTTAGTAATATCACTTGTGATTTTCTGAATATCACTTGTGATTTTCTTATGTTTTCATTCATTTTCTTACGTTTACCATACGTTTTTGAATATCACAATTGATATTCAGTGATATTCTGAAAATCATTTGTGATATTCTGAATAGCATTTGTGATATTCTGAATATCACTTGTGATTCTCTAAATATCTATCACTTGTGGTTTTCTGAATATCACTAGTAATTTTTATGTTACAAAACATTAGTTGAAAATCACTTGTGATATTCAGAATATAAGATGTGATATTCAGAATATCACTTGTGATATTCTGAAAATCACTTGTGATATTCAGAATATCACATGTGATATTCAAAATATCACATGTGATATTCTGAATATCACTTGTGATATTCTAAATATTATAAGTGATTTTCTGAATTTGACAAGTGATTTCAACAAATGTTTTTTAACATGAAAATCACAAGTGATATTAAAAAAATCACAAGTGATAGATATTCAGAAAATCACAAGTGATATTTGGAATATCACCATTGATATTCAGAAAAACACAAGTGATATTCTGAATATCATTTGTGATATTCAGAAACGTATAAAAACAGATGAAAACAAAAAAAACACAAAAAATCACTTGTGAATATCACAAGTGATATTTTGTGATATTCTAAATATCACAAGTTATATTCTGAATATCACAAGTGATATTATGTGATATTCTGAATATCACAAGTGATATTATGAATATCACAAGTGATTTTCTGTGATATGAAGAATATCACAACTGATACTATGAGTACAACAAATGATATTCTGGATATTATAAGTAATATTATGTGATATACAAAGTATCACAAGTGATATTCTGAATATCATAAGTAATTTTCTGAATTTGACAAGTGATTTTTAACAAATGTTTTGTAACATGAAAATCACAAGTGATAGATATTCAGAAAATCAAAAGTGATATTTAGAATATCACCATTGATATTCATAAAAACACAAGTGATATTTTGAATATCATTTGTGATATTCGGAAACGTATAAAAACGGACGAAAACGTAAAAAAAATGGACTAATACGTATGAAAATGGACGAAGTATGAAAACAGACGAAAACATAAGAAAATCACAAGTGCTATTCAAAATATCACAAGTGATATTCAGAAAATCACAAGTGATATTCTAGGAAGAAACGTAAGAAAATGGACGAAAATGTAAGAAAACGGACGAATACCTATGAAAACAGACAAAACGTATAAAAGCGTAAAAGCACGTATGAAAATGGACAAAAACGTATGAAAAATGGACGAAAACGAAAGATTACGGATGAAAACGGACGAAAACGTTTCTGAATATCACAATTGATATTCAGAATTTCACTTGTGTTTTTCTGAATATCAATGGTGATATTCTAAATATAAATTGTGATTTTCTGAATATCTATCATTTGTGGTTTTCTGAATATCACATGTGATTTTCATGTTACAAAACATTTGTTGAATATCACTTGTCAAATTCAGAAAATCACTTATTATATTCGGAATATCACTTGTGATACTCTGAATATCACAAAATATTACTTATGATATCCAGAATATCATTGTGGTACTCATAGTATCACTCGTGATATTCTGCATATCACAGAAAATCGCTTGTGATATTCAGAATATCACTTGTGATATTCTCAATATCACAAAATATCAATTGTGATATTCAGAATATCACTTGTGATATTCTCAATATCACAAAATATCAATTGTGATATTCTGAATATCACAGAATATCACTTGTGATATTCAGAATATAAGATATTCTGAATATCACAGAATATCACTTGTGATATTAAGAATATAATTTGTGATATTCAGAATATCACTTGTGATATTTAGAAACATATGAAAACGTATGAAAATTGCTAAAAACATTTAAAGACGGACGAAAACGAATGAAAAAATGAACGAAAATGTAAGAAAACGAACGAAAATGTAGGAAAATGGAAGAAAACGTATGAAAGTGTAAAAACATGTATGAAAAGGACGAAAACGTTTGAAAAATGGACGAAAACAAAAGAAAATGGACGAAAACGAAAGAAAATTGATGAAAACGGACGAAAACGTATGAAAACGAACGAAAACATAAGAAAATGGGCGAATATGTATGAAAACGGACGAAAACGTATGAAAGCGTAAAAACTTGTCCGAAAACGGACGAAGACGTATTAGAAATGGACGAAAACGAAAGAAAATGGTCGAAAATGTATTAAAACGAACGAAAACATATGAAAACGGACGAAAACGTATGAAAACGAACGAAAATGTAAGAAAACATATGAAAACGTATGAAAACAGACGTTAATGGGCGAAAACATAAGAAAGCGGATGAAAACGTATAAAAACGGATAAAAACGTATGAAAACGGACGAAAACGTAAGAAAACGGGTGAAAATATATGAAAACGGGCGAGAACAGGCAAAAACGTATGAAAATGGACGAAAACGTACTAAAACAGACGAAATTGTATGAAAGCGAAAAAAAACGTTTATTATGAAAAAATCATGAATTATAACCAAAAAAAAAAAGAAAAAACAAATGAAAAAACAAAAAAAGAAAGCGTGTAAAAAAAAGACACCAAGAAAAAAGAAAAAAAAAAGAAACAAAAAAACTATAAAAGCGTGAAAAAAAATACGCAAAAACAAAATAAAAAAAATAAAAAAAAGGAAAGAAAGAATGGAAAAAAATGAATAATAAAAAATACAAAAAGACAAAAGAAAAAAAAACATGGACTTATGTTTCCTTTAATCTTAGGTTAATTCTCACCATTAGATCAAACTAGATGGATGGTGGGGATTTGCCCATTGATATGCACCAAAATTAGAGTATGCAAAATAAAGTGCCTCTACCATCGCATACAATAACTTGAATTTAACATAAATATTTCTACATTTATAGCTATAGATTTTGTCTTTATAATCTTTCTAAAATAAGGTCATTCTAATCAAAAGATTGTTCCGTTTGTCATCATATCAAATAGTTTGGTTAAGTCAAGACCCGTTTCTTCACAATATGTTGCATAGGTTAAAAAATTCTGCCAAATGAAATAAACCTCTGGCAATGTTTACCGTTAATGTCGGCTTTCTTTTGTTATGATTTAACGGTGGTTTGTTAATTTTTTGGTAATGTTTTTATCGTGTGTTATACAACCAAAAACAACGAACCCGCTAACGAATTCATGTTTTTATTCTTCAAAAAAAGAATATACAACAATACTCCCTCCGGTTACGATTTCGCGGTTTTTATAATTTTGATTCGAAAAGTTAATGTTTGTCTAAGCTTATTTGACGACATAACAAACTTATTGTAAAATTGTTAAGCTCGTAAGCTTAAGTTTGTGGGCTTATAAGTTTATTTATTTGATCTCTTATGAATTTTACAAGCCCATTTAAAATGAGTTTATCAAATAAACTTGCACAAACACCAGCTTATCAAATAAACTTACAAAGAGTAACAATTTATTTGTTTTTGTAACCGTTATATTTTTATGTGAAATTAACTTATCATTTAGAATGTCATCTTGGTTGGACTTAACAGTGTGCTTGCGAACAAAACATAGTTATTGGTTTAGGTTGAATTCGTTGCTTCTATTTTTTCATAGATATACTTATATTTTGTTATAGAAAATTCATTTGTGTGTTTCAAACATGCAAGCACTGAATTATGTCACAAGCTTTCATAAGTCACGAGCATTTGTGACTCCCTCATTAATTATGTTGCAAGCCGCTCCTTAATCTTGGGGGAGCCTCTAGACACAATTTATATCATTTTCCTCATTATAAATAGGAAGATCACTCTTTTAACTAGACAACAAATATAGTTTTCGACATGGGTGGTTCACAAACCAAGGGTCACGCCAACAGTCGAGAGGTAAGAATCTTGAGAGAGAAGACAAAGCTTCTTCAACAGAAGCTCGACGAGATGATGTGTCTCAGAGAGACAGAGAATGAAGTGCATGATCAAGAAGTCATGGTTCATGCGCTTAAAGAGTCCGAGTGGAAACGAGAGCGGAAATGGCTGCAGAAGGAAGTCAAGAGGCAGAAGAAGGTTTTGGAGGAAAGGGAGCAAAGAAACCGGAGAAAAGAGATGATGGTATTGGAGAAAACGAGTGAGAAAGTGGTGTGGCATGAATTGGAGCAGATGAGGGAGGATCAAGCACAACGAGATGAGGCTGTCGAGAAGTGGAAAAGGTTGTATTTAGCTATCAAGATTGAGCTCGACAATCTGATAAACAAAACCCATCAAGGTAAATGTGTATCATATATCATACATGGCATTACAGATGTATAGAAACTGTAATCGTAAGAATTAAAATATGAGTTGCTGCAGGAGAAACAGGATGTCGGAGAGAAGAGGGAGAGTACCTGATTGATGAGCTACGGAGAGAGGTGAGAGCCAAGGAAGAGACTATTGAACTCTTACAGGAGCATATAGCTTCAATTGAGCAACAAGAATCAAGAAGGCAGCGTGAGGTGGATATACTGAGGCAGAGCTTGCGTATTATGAGCCACAAAAAGAAGCAAAAACATATCTCTAAAGGCTTGTCAATAAAGGTGCAGCACTAGAATCAAACTTATGGTTTGATACATGTGTACCTCATGTGCGAGTGATAATATTCCAAGCATACGTTATAATGAATTTCGATATTTGCTTGAGAATGAGAATAATATATGTACATGTAACCACAAACAAATGATTTAAATTGTACGTATTTGTTAAATGATGGCGGCCAAGAGCTGAAGACATGAACTATATTATCTACAAGTATTTTGCCATGTATAGGTTTCGGTTTTCCAATAGTTCGGTAATTTATCATGCTTCTTTAAACGACGAGCTACCATCATCAATAGGTTTCGGTTTTCCAATAGTTCGGTAATTTGATCGGACGTGCTGAAAAAGAAGATCAAATGAATTAGGGTTCATAATCCACAATTATCCAATGCAATTTCTTAAAAGAAATAGATGGGTTTGACTTTTCAAAAGTCAAACCTCGAACTCTTCACATACTTAACTGGTCAGGCGAGGGGCGGAGCCAGAACTTTATTGTCGAGGGGGCAAAAAATGTTAATTTTTAGAAACTACACTAAAAATTGGTCCATTGGGGGGGGGGGGGGAATTACAAAAATAGCCGAAAATTTACACTACAATTTTTTTCGCCGGGGGGTCACGTAACCCCCCGGACCCCCTTTATCTCCGCCCCTGGGTCAGGCATATGTTCTCCAATCGCATAGTACTTATGGAGTTTTTATGTGATTATGAATTTGTTTATGAAAATTTTAATATTCCAAAAGCAATTTGAGCTTGACTAGTAAACAATTGTGTGAAAAAGTCAAACGTGACTCGTCCTTTGCAACCATGAAGTAATGTAAGTCTAGAATATTACTCGAGCAGAAAGAATACCTCAAGCAGAGAAACATAATAAAAATCTTCCATATGCTGCATAAGAGCAGTCCCATCTCTGATTGCACGAAAGATGTTAATTTCCGTGTTCAGGATTTTCTCGATGAGTTCCTTCTCACCTTTCATCTGTGCATATATTCACATAGATGAGATACAAACTTAACAGAATATACCGAGAGTTGTGTAGGTAATAAGTAATAACAATTTGACATGCCGTAAAACTTATAATGTAGGACAATGAACATGTTTATGAATAACACAACCGAAAGTTAATTGTAAGCTGTATTGACTTACAAATTCATTGACAAGATCATCCGGGGTGGATTCCCCAATGACATCCCCTTCGTAACCATCTCCCAGAAGCTCTATGTTTTCCTGCAACATCATTTTACTAGAATGAGACAAAGTAAGCATTAATGGTAGCATTTGATATGTGTTAACACCTATCAAATTATGCTTCAGCAAATGCAATGAAAAAACGAAGAACAAATACGAAGATTCAATTATCAGATTACCCACCAAGGCGTTTTCTACATCTCCAGCTGCTAGATATATAGGTTGAGCTACATGGCAATAACCCATCAAACGAGGGACGGAAGGAATAATATCTCTGTGATTTACAACTCTCCAGCTGTCTTTAACTTTCTGCAAATCGAGCACAAATTGATAGAATTGAATGATTAACGACATGGACTAAATATCTCATCATGTGAAATAAGGCATACCAGCAGCCGTAACAGTAGGACAATACCTCGTTATAAACTTGAGCAAATAATTTGTTTCCAACTCTTGGAGATCCAAAGTTGTACATGGTTACAGAAATATCCCCACGCCTACAGAGGTAATATATAAAATATTTATGAGTAGATTGCGAGTCATATTCCATAACATTACAACCAATATCGTAACCTACACAAAACTCACTTTGCTAGTTGACTGGAGGATAGTTCAAGAGCAAGCAAGGTAGCTAGTGCGCCGCCTAAACTATGACCAGTCACAAAAACATGCCATTTGGACACCACATCAGCATCGCCGTCTCTGCCATGGAAATAGTTTTGTGTCGTAATTAGATATAAACACCCTGGATAAACTTATATACAATAACGTTGATCATCCAGTATCATGTACTTACTGAGATGCGGTAGCTGTTTTAATGAGAGAAAGTAACCTTGTCCTGACCGAGTCATACGCACTTAAAAACCCTGAATGAACCTGAGAACAGTAAACATCATGTGATGGTGTATTGTCGTCATAAGAAAAATAACATATCATACGTTGATACCTGAATTTCTTCCTTAAAGTCGCCACCAATTCTCTCCGGGTTTAGCCTACATAAGTTCAGCGAGAAATTTTTAAAAAGAAAAAGACCGTACACGTCAACTTTTAGGTGGCAATGTACAATTACCCGGTAGGAGCCAGCATTAAATCAGTTCTCAAGTCCTTCCATCTAACCTAAATCAGCCACCAATTCGTGATTTAACACAATAGACCAATTAAAAAATTTCAGATAAATTGACCGGGATTAACCTACTTGTTCTGTTCCCCTGAAGGCAACAACTAATCTTTTACGAAATGAATCACGCCAGATTGCCACCTACAGTTCACGCTGTAAGTCATTTGTTCACAAAACACAGTCTTGGAAACAAATAGAAATAAGATTGACCTGTGTATCAGTCACTGGGTTATCCAAGAAACATATCTTTTCAAACTCTGATTTTATGAAACTCGGGTGGCCCAACGAAGTGGCTAACATCGCCCAAGCCTCCATTGCACTCTCAGCTGTTGAAAACAATGTTCTCATCTCCTCGGCTTTTTTCTCATCCAATACTGTTTTGCTTATTGAGCTTTCGGAATCATCGTCTTCCTTAACATCCGCCTTGGTATCATCACCCTTCACTATAATGCTACCATCTTTTGCCAACTCGGTAACCGTAGCATTCAAAACCATCAAAGCTCCAAATATAGAATCCGTTTGTTTCAGCAAATCTTGTGTGGCTTTCTTAATATCAGGTAATGACGACTGAATTGTGCTTATAGCTGAAGTGTTGTCCGTTGTTTCTTTATCCTTAACAGCATCCTGACCGCTTGGAGTTGCGAGCCCAGATTCTATATAACCTGCTTCTGCAATCGTTTGTGATTGAAGTCCTATAGTGCTTAATAAATCAAATCCTTCCCACTTAATATTTTCAGGAGCAGGAAGACCGAGTCGCTTGACAATATTCTGATTGACGGTATCACCAAAATTCTTCCAAAAATCTTTGTCGGATTGTGAGCTGACGTCTTTTTTGTTGCTTTCAGATTCTAGAGAATCTTCTGGAAAACTGTCAGTCTGTAATATTTTGGAATCTTCTGAATCGCTGTCGTCCCCATTAGAAGATCCATCTTTCTGGATGTATGCATCGTTTATCGACTTTAACTGGCCGAAAGCATACTCAACAAACTGACGTGCTTGTACAGGTTGTGACCCAACAAGTTTTCTTAACGTAGACTCAAAATCATTGTTTCGAAGAAATTCTCCTATAAAGGGTAACCTCCACCAGTTCTTTTCTTCCTCAATTGTTTCAAAGCTCTTATATCTAACCTGAACCACAATTTAAAATCCGTTATGTTTCTGAGAAACAAACATATATACCTCCCTGAATCACAGAAACATACCTCTAGCTGTACCTTTCCACCACCTCCCATTCCCTCCAATTCAACTAGCACCTCATGTGAATTTCCTGATGAACATGATTCTATGGTTTAGAGACGCTAAAAGCAGATTTCTGACGCTAAAAGTCAAGATATAAAGAAGAAACTTACCATCACAAATGGGCTCCAAACTAACGCTGGAATTTCCCATACGTTTATGGGGGGTCACAAGATTTGCGTCCCAAGCTGCAATCTGAAGTGCAGCAGTCATGTCACATAAACAAGACGCCGATTAGTATCCCAATTAAAATCTCGTTCTTTGGTTTGCAAAATTAGTTATCAGGATCCCAAACTACACAATTAAGCTGTTCGAATTGAGGTTATTAAATTATCGACCTGAAGATCATTGGTTGGTGGAAGCTTGATGTACAATGTGAGCTCCTCGTTCCAAGTTGGTTCCTTTGTCCTGACACAACTCAAATACTCCGTTAGCATATAAAGCAAAAGATTACTTAACTTTATCGTATTAATACAGAAACTGGTTACAAGGACAATGAATACTCGTTTACTTACTTACCCCCATTTAATATTGCTTTTAACAATCTGACTATCCAATTGCAGCACCACGTAAGGATCACTGGTTCCCTGAAAGCAGAAAGGCGAATTAATGTCAGACGCAAAGACTGGTTTCCCGATCCCAAAAAGCTAACTGATTATCAGCGGAAAATATATTTAAAAGAGAGGTAATTACCCATGGATCCATGGCAGGAAAATCATAGCCCTTGTTAACCTTTACAAACAGCTGTCCGTCATAAATCTCACGAAGAAATGACCTGACAAATTAAAACCAAACTTCAACAGTCTCGACAAAGTTATCTATCTGTCTGAACCTAGTTCAGTATACTGAGACATATATCCATATGCTAAGCCCAATGCTAAAAAATGATGCGTATAATATACATCTCATCCGTCAAGCATATGGTCTATTAACAAAAGAGGTTAGAACACCATGCTAACGTAATGGTTACGAGAGCACAAGCTTTTGGCCATTAAACTGACTTCAAAAGGATTCATTGCAACTTAATTCAATCAAAAAAACTAAAGTGGTGTTTGCCTAAGCTTGTATGATGGGATTATTGAGAACTTAAGAAGGTCATAAGCTCAATTTTTGGGGTGTCTGTTTTAGTGGGCTTATTTAAGCCTAGACAAACATAAGATCACGCCAAAATATAAACCATAAGCAATTATTGAACATAAGCTTAAGCCAAAATATAAGCTTACACTTACACTTACAACCCCTTCGTGGGCTTATGAGCTTATTTGATGAGCTAATGTGATTCCGGCTTATTTTTCATAAGCTCTAAAGGAAGATGTGGAAATGCTGTTGTGCCAAACACTCCTTCAAGATCAGATCAAGAAGAAAGTCCAAACACAGCACAAGTGCAGAGCATCCAAAGACTTGCAACTCCACCAAAGATGAAGCTGCTAGTGAATAAAAGCCTTGTACAGTGTGATAGAATGTAATAGTTAGCTTATAGCTTATGCAATTTAGTTAGCTTAGCTTATTAAGTGATGTAACAGTCCAAGTGATGTAGCCTATAGATAGTCTTGTAAACTTCATAATTCAGTAATGAAATCATTCACTTTATCACAATTCAGTTTCTCAACAAGCTCAAAATTGTCGGCTTATTTTGATGCTTACGGGCTTATATAAGCTTAAATAAGCCCGTATATGAAAAATAAGCCGAAATCACATAAGCTCATAAGCTCGTCAAATAAGCTTAGAAAAACGCCCCCTAATCACTACCAGCTAAAATGTGGAAACACGTATTGATTTCTACAATAATAACAGTCTTAGAATAGCAAACGATAACATACTCTGAAAGAATAACAGTCTGACAACCAGCTGCATCAACCTCAGTCTTTCCAATATTTCCCTACCACACAACAAAACACGCAAATCAGGTTATCCGTCAAGTAAACGGTTTCCTCCACAAAAATGTATCCAACTCTATATATATAGGCTCAACTCATTCCTATTTAACGTATCATACAGCGAAAACGTTGAATAACGATATCCTACTTTTTATCTCTGTGCAATAATATACGTAGTAACTTTTTCATTAAAGTTCGGTACACGAACTTTAAAGTGGTAGACTTATTGCATAGAAATAAAAAGTAGGATATCGTTATTCAACGTTTTCGCTGTATGATACGTTAAATAGGAATTAGCTGAGCCTATATATATATACTAGAACGGTACCCGCGCAATGCTGCGGCAGGTACCCTTTAACTAAATTTTGTGGGAAGCAAATGTTTTTCATTATGTAATAGAATATTACTCTGAGTGAGGTTGTTATTAATTCTGTTATTTCTGTTAAGTTTGTTGTAATTCTGTTATAGTTAGAATGAGTGTTTGCCCTAATTGGGACTATTCTATAATTAGTAAGTTTGAGTCTGAATTTTTAATCCTTGTTAATTATAGAATAATCCGAAATGAGTATAATAATAACTAGGACGGTACCCGCGCAGTATATTTTACGTTTTAAGCCTTTCTAATTATAAAATAGATAAATGAGTACTAACAGTAGGAGTAGTGTAAGCTTCAAAAGCAAATCCGGCGAGAATGACAGCACGGTTAATATCGAAAGAAGGCCGTTGTTCGATATCGATTTTTTCGATATCGGAAGATGAGCTAGTGGCGTAACAAATTGGGCAGAATTGGTTTCGATATCTGGTGTTAGAAAGGGTGAGTTTAAAACAATTAGGGTTTGGAAAAAGGGGGGATTTTGGGGTATAAAGGAATTGGTGAAGATTCATAGCCATGATTGATAATTGTATTGGATAAGAAAATGAACACACAGTGATAGTGTGTGAGTGTGTGTGTGTTTTGAGGGAAAGTTGGTTGGAAGAGGGTACTGGAATGTAGTGGATAATGGTAAAGTGTTGGCGCCAACTAAGTTTAACGGTTAATCAACCTACACTTTTGATTAGACCCAAATGCTATTGGGAATTTTAAGTGGGTGTTCCATAAAAAAAAAAAAAAAAAAAAAAAAAAAAAAAAAAATAGCTTATAAAAATAAGCTGAAAACCATATAAGTCATATTGTCATAAGCCCACTATATAAGCTTGAAACAAACACCCCCTAAATAGTACATGGTGGTTTTAAACTATTACTAGTATGATATAATGGATCCTGTTGTTAAAAAAAATGATAATAATAAAAAGAAAATAAATAAATAAATAAAATGTTTTGGTGGTAAAGGTGGGTGGTAAAAAAAGGTATGATTGTGGCTATAGTTGAAGGCGGTGTTTTGAATCCCGGGTTGACCTAGCCGGGTTAACTGGTTCAACTGGTTTCGGGCAAAAAAAGGGTCAAAAAACGGGTTTTGTTTTTTTCAAATTTTTTTAATAAAAACCCGGCTTGACCCAGTCGGAAAAAAAAAAATTTGAAAATCAGGTTGACCCGGTAGTTGAACCGGTCAAAGCGGTTGACCCGGTGCCTAGTGACTCGATCTGGTCGATTTCGAACCCGGTTTTTCAAACATTGGTTGAAGGGGAGACCTATCATGGTTCGTGTTTTTGGGGAGGATTGTTGGATGCGCAAACCCAATCTCACAAGTTATATTGATAAAAATATAATCTCAAAGTTAACATACATTTGACTTGGTGATATGCTGGCCGTAGAAAACCGGTTATGTGATTTACGTGGTCAAGCTCTCCGTTTGTGTTCTAGCGGCTTTACCGGCTAAACTGGTTCTTGGTTTAACAGTCGGGTCGACCGGATTTAAAACAAAGTTATAATCATGATGTTCACAAATGATTAAAATGGTCTAGTGGTAAAATATTTATACTTTTTACTAGAATGTCTAGAGTTCATATCTCACTACATACATTTTGCGGGTGGCCAAAAAATTTTTGAAAATTGTTACAAGAATATTTCGATTAAGTCGCGTAGTCAAATACTCGTATTTATCGAGTAACATAAACAAAAAAGATATCACTCATTTTACCAAGACAGCCAAAAAGAATAACTAGTTACGTGTTTAACATGGATCGATGTTTGGCTTGCCTGAATTTGAGAAAGTTGGAGTATTAAATTTAGTTTTGAGAGAATTGCAAAAATCGTCCCTAAAGTTTGGTCAAATTGCACGTTTTGTCCCTAAAGTTTGGAAAGTGCAGGGATCGTCCTTGTGGGGAAACCTTTGGTGCAAGTATCGTCTTTTTGGGGGAAACCTTTGGTGCAAGTATCGTCCCTGTAGGGACGATATTTGCACCAAAGTTTTCTCCACAGGGACGATCCTTGCACTTTCCAAATTTTAAGGACGAAACGTGCAATTTGGCTGAACTTTAGGGATGATTTTTGCAATTCTCTCTTTAGTTTTTTGTCTTGAGTTTAATCAAAACGAGTTCATGACTTGTCACATTATAGAGATCACATATGGTCAAGTTTGAAAAATAGCTAAAAAGCCTAAAATGATTGATGAAGACATGTTGGGACCAGACTTGTCACTTGTCACATTATAGAGATCACATAAAAGGACCAAGGCTATAGATTGCCACGAAGATTAACAAGGACCAACCAACTCGCATGAGCTTTTTCATCGATTAAGCCACTTTTGTCCAGTATCACAGAAATGGTCAAAACAAAACAAAAAACGAGTAGTCTAGAAGCAAACCCTTTTACGACACGTCCAATTGAGGACAATCCAGAACTTGCTTGCTTCAAGACACGATAAAAAGTTGCTTACACGCTACGTGCTAAACGTTGCTTGTTCAATGATAGTAAGCAATCAAAAGAGAAAAATCACTCGTCTGTGATCAACTGCAAAAAAAACGGACCATTTGCATCCTGGTTAAGACCACGGACCCAAAAGTGCTGAATTGGAAAATTACAACAAAGTGTATATGGCATTTATAAAAAATCCACCATTTATTACATTAGCGAATACCTGTCTAATTACAACTGCTCTACTACTAATACCCTACCTAAAATACCGAGTATAGATAGTAGAGACCAAATCTTTAATAGTCGAATAACTAGTTATTAATGCATAAGAGCACCTGCAGCTTCCTGCACCAATGGCTCTGTAATGTGCACAAAATGCTCAGCCTCCCTCTCGACTTGCTCCCCGCACTTGTGCACGTCTTTCCCTTCTTTCATTTTCTTCACAAATCCCACAAACTTCCTCCAGTTATCCGGCTGGAACAACTCGGGGTTCATCCTGAGATATGTAAATGCACACATTTCGTCGTTATCAGATAGTGAAGCTGCCTTCAAGATTTGCTCATGTGCATAATTGTCATATCTTGGTAAAGCGTTTTCTCCAGCCAGTGCTACTTGTGCTTCTTGGGTCGCTGCTGTCACTTGCTGCACTAACTTCTCTGGTGCACATAGCGCGTCCTGAGGCTGCTCGTGATCACGCATCTCAATACAAGTGAAATTGAATATAGCACCATGACGGGCCAGCATTCTGGCTATCGGGAGGTACCCATCTCGGAAACGGGTGTTGTAGTATCCTGCAGTGAGCTCAGGAGCATGGGACCGTGTCCCGTAATGCCAGTGGATACCTGCAACCTTGACTGAGATCTTGACACCTCGGTTTTCAAAAATAGAAGTGGCAGATGACAGTATCCTTTCTCCATGATCTAACAGCATCTGTGAGTACCATGAGAGGAAGAAATCGCCATACTCGCTGTTCCAGCCACCACCTTCTTTCTTGAAGAAGTTGGTGTCCTCGGGCCAGTTGTTGTACTCGCCAGCATCTGTGGGACCCGTGCTACCCCATTCTGGCTTGCCATAGCTCTCAGCTGCAGCTTGTAAGCTACTCAGCATATACTGCAATACACAACATTTATCATATAAACATTGATGCCCCAACATACAAACAAACACAATAAAGAAAACTGTATGTCTAACTACCTTATCGTAACACTGGAAGGCTCCAATTCCCGGAAACCTCCACACTCCGTCTTTCTCAGGGTAAGATGGATATCGAAGCTCTCCAGCTGGTCCCATTCCTACTTGAATTTCCTACAAACATTCCACAAATGACCACATTAACATTATACTCAATCTTAATTCATTTTAAATGTAAATCAGATAACGTTGCAAATATATATGGATAGATAGAGATTAACACATACCACAATGGTATCACCAAGAAGATGACTAAATTTATCTCTAAACGCACGCATGTAGTCCGAGTAACACTGAATAGGAGTCCTCCCTTTGAGACATGGAATAGTATCACAACCAAGCGAAAGATACTCATTATTCCTCCTTCCCCACTGATCCGTATATGCCAAATCAGGATCATTGTTTATCTCCTCCAACACCCACTTCGGCAAAGGTATCCTACATCCAAAAACAAATTTCTATCAACATTTAAGCAGTGTTCAGCATTGCGAATTAAACCTAATCATCTAATTATCACGCTTTTCAAGTTATAAAACCTATGTTTGGTAAAGAGCTTTATGAGCTTTTAACTTTTACTCGCTTTTAAGATGCTATACTCTTTTTTTGTTACATATGGTTTTCGACTTTTTGTCTAACTTATCCACGAGCTTTTAAGGCCACTAGGGGGTTGTTTTTGTTTGCACAAAGCGGTATTCAAACCAACAACTCAAGACCTATCAAATTTAAGTAACATTAATCACTTAGGCCGTGATTACATTCTATGCTTGTTTCATATAACTCCTAATGAAACGCTAATCGAGTAATCTCCTATTAATTACTTCCCATGTCAATTCATAATTTGGGGGGTGTTTGTTTAAGCTTGAATAACGGGGTTATATCTTATTTGGTTTTCGGCTTATGTTTCATAAGCTTACTTTTTGTGGCTTATTTTAAAACTTTTCAGATTATATAAGCTTATCATGACATGATAAGCTTATATAAGCCCATATTTCCCAAAACAAGCCACAAAATTTGGGTTTATAAAACATAAGCCAAAAACCAAATAAGCCATAAGCCCGCTATATAAGCTTAAACAAACACCCCCAAATTATACCTACACCCACAACAACATAACCAAAAACACTTTTATAAAACAAAAAGCTACTGCTAACACCAAACTTACGTGCAAAAGCTACCCCTAATGAAACGCTAATTGAGTATTTTATACCTACATCTACAACAACATAACTAAAAACACTTTTATAAAACAAACTAACACCTACTACTAACAGCAAACTTATGTGCAAGAGCTACTCCTATGAAACGCTAATCGAGTACTTTATACCTACACCTACATCAACATAACTAAAAGCACTTATATAAAAACAAACAGCTACTACTAACAGCTACTTTTATAAAACAAACAGCTACTGCTTACGTGCAAGAGTCACCGACATTCCCGCCACACTGATGAAAAGACATAACAGCCTGAACTTTCAACCCGTTCTTCTTCGCCATTTCAAGCAACTCACTATACCCACCCCAATTATACTCCCCAGGCGCCTCTCTCTCAACCAACCCCCACCACACATCCATCATGATCCCCTCAACTCCCGCGCTCTTCAACGCCTTCAAACTCGCATTCATCGCCTTTCGCCTATTCACTCCATTACTCATTGTCACACTGTCCAGAGGCATCATCACATACACTGGCACACCTTTACCACTGTTCTCATGAGTACTCTCTAACAACCTATGTTCTGTTTCTGTCACTGCCACGTCAGCATCTGTCATTAGGGCCTGGCATGCTATGCTGACTGGAGAGGACGGTGGGGAGGGGGAGAGACGGGTGGTGTCCATTTCGGTTGCTGGTTTTATGGAGACGCGGAGGTTGGACGGTGGTGGTCGCCAGACTGCGGTGACGGAGGTGGTGGTGGTGGTTGGGTCGGTGGTGGTGGTGGGGATGGCGGAGTCTGGGGTGACTGGTGTGCCGGAAAATGATCCGATCTGGTTTAGGCTCATCGCCATTAAACGGGTTAAACGGGTAAACAGGTAAACGGATAAGGTTTTTTTTTTACTGTGTTATAAAAGTAATTAATTAAACAGATAAACGGATGAAGTTTTTTCTGTTTAGCAGATAAAAGTAAAAAGGTAAAATTTTATAAAAATATTAAATGGATAAACGGACGAGGTTTTGTTAAGGTGGTCGAAATAAATATAGAAGGTTTTTTTAGGTTTAAAATATAAGAAATACTGGTTTTAAACAGATAAACGAGGTTTTTTCTGTTCAGGTTATCGACGAACGAGTTTATATAAAATAATGTGTGAGTTAAGTGAAGGGGTTTTTTTGAAATGAGATTTGATGAAATGAAAATGTGAAGGTGAATGAAATATGGGGTATATATAGAGGACTTTTTTGATTTTTTGGATTTAAAAAAGTCAATTTTATTTTTATTTTTTTATAATATAAAGAAATGTGGAAAGAAGAGATAAAAGGATGAGGAGCCGTTAAGCAAGTGACACGTGGAGAGATATGGGCCAAAGGCGAAGGCGACGGTTGAGATGGAGTGTTTGGAGTCACGTGAAGTGGACGGTGTGATTATTGTGACGCGTGAAGGTTACTACTTTGTGGATGTGTGCTGTCCATTGGATGGGTGACACGTGGTTGGTTAGATGAGTGGTCCCAATGAAATAGTACTACTAAAATTGTACAAATTTAGATTTTTTAAAAAAGTTTTATATATAGAAAAATCTAGCCTTGCACATCTCTTTTGAAATAGACTTGGCAATAAAATTTAGATTTTTTTTTCCTTTTTAAATTTATAATATTACTTTTTCCGTATTAAAATTATTGTTTACATTTCTATTTTGAAATTTCTCAGAATATTTTCTACTTTTCTATTTTAAGTAAGAAAAAGAGAATTTAGTAACGGAATATGCTATTTGAGTGATTGAGATTTATAGTGGTCACACTTTTATTAAACTATATGATTTTTTTGACAATGATTTTGAGACGGAAGGAGTAACATATGATATCTTATTTTTACCTACTTATCACCATTTTGATTGGTTGAAATTAAAAATGTATATTAATTTTGGAACAACTAAAAATAACAAAGCAGATTTATATTTTAAGATAGAGAGAGTATAAAGAAAAATATGACCTTACCTCTTTTGAATAGACGTGGCAATCTATAGCTTACGGGTCTGAATGAGTTTATATAAAATAAAAAAAAAAACGAAAAAAAAAGTAGTAACTTTTGCGTTTATGTTAGTCTTAACACCTCATGAGTAGTTTTGTTACTTTCAAAGTGGCTGATGAAGTATGTTTGGTCCATCGGGTTTATTAGACTACAAGTTTACACTTTTCTACATAAACTTATTTAAACCCGTGAGGTCTAGATTGTATGGTCTACTTTTAAATACGAACTAGCTTTCTCACAAGAAATTGGTTCCATAAAATAAGAATATGTTATGATGACTTTTAGTCATTAGTTGAGATTAAACGCACTCACAAAGGTTTCATTGATCAGCCCACTAAATATTTACGAAAGAGAAGATGATACCATTAAAACGATGTTCCAAAGTGTAACACAAATTAGAATTTATATGTACAAAATGTCACAAAATATTAAGGGCTTAAATCTTGTTGGATTTTGGAGCCAACATATAAGCCTATGCACAGTCGTGGGTCATCGCTTGTCACATCACCTTTCTCTCTTCGATGACCAGACACGGCCAAGTTGTCACAGTCGGTGATCAAGTAAAAAAAAAAAAAAAGTTGTGTGTGTAATAATCGTTCGAGATTTAGGCTGATTGTTTCAACTCTTGTTGCTCCCAATGCCCACAGAGGGGTAAACCGATTTTAATATCGGTCGACTGTGTTGCTTGACCGAGTTTTTCAATTCGACTGCTACTAGCCTAATAGTACTGGTTAGTTGTAAACAATTACTACTATGTCGTGGTTGATGAACCTAGATATAAATGTTTATTGTTCATACAATTAAGAGTGACATTATTATTGTTTTGTACTAGTCTGAAGATTCGATGTATATCTAGTCATCTTTGATATTTGCATGTTTGCAACATGTCAACTGGATTGCAAATTTTATGGATTATTTTGTACTCCAATCCAACTGGTATTGACAGCCCAACAAAAGTCCACGACTATGATTAACTCAACTGTCCTTTTTTTCACATGTTTCTATCACACACAATATTGCCTTTTTATTTTTTTATTTATTTTTTATTTTTTATTTTTTTTGTGTAATTTGGATTAATAATTCGTGGTCACCAAAGATCCTGCTAAGAAAGACAATCTTGATATGTTTTATCTTCTTTATCATCTGTGTAGAAGTTAATCAGTTTCGGCACAAGGTACCTATACATGTTGTGTTAAATAGCTTGACGACACTACATGATCCAACCATACAATTGTAACGCATATCAGTGTGATGCTTGTCGTGTCGTATTGTATCCTTGATGTTAATGTTGTCCAAATAGAGGACGACAACACTTTCATATTATTTGATAAATCATGTGCTGCAAAAGCATTCTGTTGATACAAAAGTTGGGCGTTCCTGGTTATTGGCTCTTGCTCTCGTACCAATTCGCTTCTTAGTACTCGTTACCTGCGCACTAAGAAAATAAACAACACCGTTAGGCTTATCGAGGGATTGTCTCCCCCGATTAGACTCCGGCGTGAGAGTAAGTAATCGATTTTAGGTTCTCGTAGAGAGTTAGGGTTTTGTATCGTACCTTGAATGAGAATCGTGTGATTCTATATATAGGAGTGTAGAAAACGTGTTTCTTGCTCCTTACTCTTTTGCACGCGTGGTGCTTATCCGAGGAAAGGATATCTATTCTATGAATAGATAATCCTTATCGTGTACCCAATGAGTTTAGTTGGGCTTTGGGCCTCGTGGGCCCAAGCTAATGATACTGCGGCCCAAACCATTGTCATGGCAGCCCATTCGTGGTGGGCTTAGGCGCTAGTAGTGTATATTATTTGGACTCGTGGCCCAAATATAGACTATACGTCATCATATCCCCCCAGTCTAGTGTGCGCGGCTCGTAGCCGCGGATACTAGACTAATATTATCAGCGGTAAGCGTGGCGGGAGAACAAGTGAATATTACCGCCCATTTTTAAGTGCAATGCACCTAGTCCTAGGTATTTCAAACGGATACCTCGAAAAATGGGGGTAGTGTCCACGTGGCCTTCGTAAATCGGGAAAAAGTGCATGTACCGGTTCAGTTCCAGCCATACGTTTTTGTGAGTGGATTCCACGTGGAGATAAACTAGGGTTTTTTTTTTTTTTTTTTTTTTTTTTTTTTTTTTTTTTTTTTTTTTTTTTTTACCCCCTATATAAGAGTCACCGCCTCATTTTTTACGATCACACAGTAAAACACACACTCACTATCCTTCACTTTTCTTGAAAGCGTTTTTGTAAAGAAAATACTCATTTTCGTAGGTAATTTTTGTGCGTTGCACTCGTAAATTAATGAAGATGGTTGCTCAGTTAGAAGACTTTCGCTCTGCGATGTCTATTGAGGATGTTACTCAATTTACGTCTGACTTCTTCGTGCCTTTGGATGTCCATCCAGAGGCGCCAGATGTGGACGCGTGTATAGCTGATTTCCCCGAAGGGAAAATAGGGCTATACACAAAATTTTTTGAGTACGCGAATCACCGCGTACCAATATCTATCTTCTTGAGCGATTTGCTCAACCACTATCGCCTTCACATCTCTCAGCTGCACTGTATAGGTGCGGCTAAGGTGTCGAATTTTGAAGTAAACTGCCGGTTACTTGCGATAGAACCGACCGTGGCCTTGTTCCGCTCCTTTTACCACACGACGTGGTCAAATGGTTGGGTTTCTTTTGCGAAGCGCCAGGGGGCACTTCAGTGATATACTGAGAAAGTAGATGCCCTAAAGAATTGGAGGGAGTACTTTTTCTGGGTTGATGATATAGTCTTTCCCTCTCCCTATGAGTTTTATACTCAGAATACATTGCCAAGGGATGGGCGCCCCGCACCCGGTTCCTACAGGCTGACTGATGCGCAGATTCTGGATGCCAACCGACTGGCCATTAACCCCTATCCGGAGGAGTTTTTGGTGCATATGGGGTTGAGCCGCTCTTATTTCGGCGCTGCGGATGAGGTGCCCACTTTCTTAAGTGAGGATGGCCGGGGTGGGTGTTCATCCCTTCTACTTCAAGCTTTGTAAGTCTCTTTTTGTATGCGCATTTTTAATAACTAATCCTTTTTTCCTTCTTGCTTTATTGATGTATGCAGAGATGGATTTGTTTGCCGTTGTTAAGCTAGACAAGCCGAAACTGGTAACTATAGGGGTGCGCCCTCTGAGGGAAGGTGAGCAGCCCCTACTGGAGGCGACTGAGGGTCGCTTGACCGTGCTGCCAGAGGCGGTCCCTGAGAACACGCCGCCGCTCCAAGTGACGCCCGTTCAGAGCGTAGCGCCCGATGCGGAGGTGGCGCCCAATGTGGAGGTGGCGCACGAGGAGGCGCACTCGGGGTCGTCTGACAGTATAAGGATCCTCAAGCCTGAGGAAGTGCTTAAGGAAGAAGTTGCGCAGAATGTCAAGCGCAAGGGAGAGGCTGGGTGCAGTGGTACCAGGAAGAGACGTCGTCACCTTATTGGGGATGCGGAGTCTACCGCGGAAGAGACATCTACTTCTGGCGCGGGGAAAAAGGCTGCTGAGGCTTCTCCGTTTCTGTAAGTATCTGCAGCTTTATCATCTTTTTTTTTTTTTTTTTTTTTTTTTTTTTTTTTTAATATATATTACTTGTTGTAATATTGAATAACTGTCGTTTTTTGTCGCGTAGGGATGATGCTGCGAAGAATGATGGAGTCTTCGTGGATGTGGATTCCTCTCCACAGAATGAAAACAGGGAGGGGAAAGCCAAGGTTGTTGATGGTGGAGAGGCGCAGCAGCTGATGGATGAGCTGGCTGCGACTGCGGTGCGCCAAGCTGAGCTGGTGGCTCAGTTAAAAGAAAAGTATGTCGGGGAGAGCAGTGCTCTTGCCCAGAAGGATGAGGAGTTGGCGAGGCTCCGTGCGCAGTTGTCTGATGCGCAAGCGGAGTTGGAGGCCTCGCGGGTGCGTGATGAGAAGATCACCCACGAGAAGCTGTCCGCCATGGCTGAGGTGGTGAAGGCGCGTGGAGAGCTGCACCACTATAAGTCTGACTTGACTTTTACCGTGCGCTTCTTGGAGGAGAAGAAGGTGGAGCACTACGCTAGCATCACCAAGTTCAAGGAGGATATGTTGAAGATCCTCCAGGCGCAGGAGGACAAGTTGCGTAGCCTTAGTATTGAGTATGACGAGGAATTATATCCTCATTTGATGTCGACCATTGTTGAGCACAGGTATTCTTTTTATTTTATTCTTCTTTAGAATAACTTTATCGCCATGCTTTTTTACTTACACAAATTGTCTTTGTGAATGTAGGTGGTTGATTAGCCATGGGCTGCGCCTGGCAGCCATGGGCACGCTAGAGTCCCAAGAGGTGGTGGACGCCTTTGGGAAGGTGGTGCATTGTGCGATGGCGCGTGGGAAGTCACAGGCTATGGAGGATCTCCACGAGGCCAAGCTGCTGAAGAAGGACTTGGCGGAAGTCCCTGGGTACAGCCCTACTGCTTATGATGAGTTGCTGCAGGCAATGGCGGGGTTGAAGGTTCTTGAGCTGTCGCACATTGGGAGGCTGGAGCGCGATCAAGATGACCCCATAGATGTTCTGATGGCGGGGTTGACATTGCAGCGCCATCTTGGAGAGAATGGGGAAGGGGAATCAGATTACTATCTGAAACCTGACGTTTCGCAACTGCAGGTTCCTGTATTCGCGCAGCCTCGCGACATCCTCAAACCCTTTGCTCTTGAGAGGGAGATTCCCTTGAAAGAGGTGCTGGAGCGACATGAGCAGAGGGCTGCCCAGAAGAAGGGCATCAAGGGTAAAGCAGTGATGTGCGGCATTGGTGCTGCGCACATCCCCAGATCTGATGGTGTGCCCGTGAGTGTTCCCACGGTATCTCCCCATGATGCCTTGCTTCTCAGAAAGCTTCAGGAAGCGGGGAGTTCTTCTGCTCCGCAGGATAGTCCTGAGCATCGCCATAGCGTGTAGGTTTTGTTTGTATATTTATGTATCTTTTCCTTGTAATTTTTATGAATAAATGTGGAATAAGATATCTTTTTGCTTAAGTTCGTGACTTAAATATACTTGCATTGTTTGCGAAGTTTTATTATTTGACCAAGTGTCTTGGCTCGTTATGTTTCTAAGCTTGTACAGTGTACTTAGTATGTGCGCATCCGTCGTGGGGTGCGCACGCGAAACTTACCTCGACGTCTCAAGAGTAAGGCGCTTAGCAAGGATACGTGATCCAATGTTGATGGGTTTGCAACCCTCTTACTCAACGAGTGAATTAGTAGGTTAACTCATCCTTTATGCCTTCGTGGGTCTTTAAGTGGTGCATGCACGCCATGTAGGCAATAAAAATGTAAGATAACAATATTGACATATATTATTATGTATGCAATAAAGTAAAATACGCTATGGAGTTAGCTAAAAACCATAACATTTTATTGATACTTGCAAGTTTTTAAAGAAAATAAAAAATACAATTCCTAGGAAAGAAAAAACAAACACTTATTGGGCATCACGTAGGATGCGAGGGTTTCTGTGTAAGGGCCGTAGCCTAGAAGTAACATCTTTTAAGATTGCAGATGTTCCAGGTGCGCGCTAGGTCGTGACCTTCCATATCGCGCAGTCTGTATGCGCCGTTGCCGAGCGCGTCTGTGACCTCGTAAGGTCCTTCCCATTTAGGTCCGAGCTTGCCTGTGTCTTCTGCGTGGCTCGCATCATTGGCGCGGTAAACAAAGTCTCCTGGTCTGAAGGAAGTGTGTTTGACCTTTGCATCATAATACTTCTTCATTTTTGCCTTAGCCTTTGCTTCGCGTATAGCTGCGCGTTCGCGTCTTTCTTCCAGTACGTCTAAGTCTATGCGCCGTTCCTCGTCGTTTGTCGTGACGTTGACCTCTGCTGTACGTATAGTTGGCATTCCTATCTCAGCTGGTATGACGGCTTCTGTTCCATAGACTAGAGAAAATGGCGTGTCGCCAGTACTGGTTTTGATTGTTGTGCGATGCGCCCACAAGACATGCGAGAGCTCATCTACCCGCCTTCCTTTGTGTCTGTCAAGGCGCGCTTTTATTCCTTCACCTAGACTGCGGTTTGCGCGCTCAACTAGGCCATTGGTTTGTGGGTGTTTCACTGAAGCAAAGTGTTGTGTGATGTTCAATTGTGCGCACCAATCTTTGAATGGGTTATCACAGAATTGTTTTCCGTTGTCTGATATATCGCACCCGGTAGACCGAAGCGACAGACAATGTTGTCCCAGACAAAGCGTTTGACTTGGTTTCCTGTGATGTTCACCACCGCCTTTGCTTCGATCCACTTCGTAAAGTAGTCTATGGCTACGATGAGTAACTTTACTCCTCCGGCTGCTACAGGGAAGGGTCCTGCGATGTCGATATCCCATTTGTAAAATGGTCATGGTGAGGTAATTGGTGTTAGCTCTTGTTGTGGTCGGCGCGGAATTGGCCTATGTACTTGGCAATTACTGCATTTTCTTATCAGATCGCGTGCGTCGCGATGCATTGTTGGCCAATAATATCCTGACCTTAGAGCGCTTGCCACCACGGATCGCGGCCCTGAGTGCATACTACATGATCCAGCGTGAATTTCGCGTAGTACGTAGTCTGCTTGAAGAGGTCCAACGCATCTGAGCCATGGCTGTAAGAAAGACCGTCGATAGAGTACGTTGTCGCGTAATTCAAATCGTTGCGCTGTGCGCCGTATTCTTCGAGCGTCTTTATGATCTTGGGGTAGGGTTCCCTTGCTAATAAATTCAATGATAGGTGTCATCCATGTAGGATCTTGTTCTTCTATCACTGTGGATATCTCCATTTCCAAGATTGACTTGTTTTTTAGGGTTTATACTAATACCTGTTTTGAGAGGTGTGCGAAGCTTGTGGATGCGATCTTGCTGAGTGCGTCCGCCTTCCTGTTATCTCCTCTAGGCACCTGTTTTATTGTGAACCTATCAAAGTTTTTGATCAAAGATTTTGTCTTTTCCAGGTATTGGATCATGTGTTCATCCTTGGCTTCATATTCACCTAGCACGTGGTTAGCAACTAGTCGCGAATCTACATTTGCTTCTAGGTTGCGAACACCCATTTGGATTGCGATGCGTAGTCCGGCTAGTAGGGCTTCGTATTCTGCCTCATTGTTTGAGGCTGTGAATTCAAAGCGTAGCGCATAGGTGAATTCCATACCTTCTGGATTTGTAAGAATAAGGCCTGCGCCTGATCCATCTACACATGAAGACCCATCTGTGAACAGAATCCAGGGTTTCTGTAAATCTGTTTTAGCTGTAGATGTCGGGCTGTCGCTGTCTGGCTTTTCCACGATGAAATCGGCTAAGACTTGTCCTTTGATTGCAGTGCGCGGTCTGTATGAGATGTTATACTCATTTAGCAGTACACTCTATTTTTGCAAGCGTCCTGATGCGTCAGGCTTAGAGATAACTTGTTTGATTGGCTGATCAGTGATTACAGCTATTGGGTGCGCTTGGAAGTATCTGCGCAGCCTTTTGGCTGCGAATACTAGGGCCAAGACCAGCTTTTCCATAGCGCTATAGTTGGTCTCTGTTTTCTTTAGGGCTTTGCTTACAAAGTATATGGGTGTCTGGACGGAGTTCCTGTCTGTTAATAGTACTGCGCTGACTGCTCCATGGGTTGCCGATAAGTACATTATTAGTTCTTCCCCTGGTCGTGGTGCGACAAGTTTGGGAGGAGATGCCAGATGATTTTTAAGTTGTTGGAAAGCTTCCTCCGCTTCGTTAGTCCAGCGAAAGTCTCTCTTTTTAGTACACTTCGTGAGTGTTTTAAAGAGGGGAAGAGATTTGTCTGCTGACTTAGATAAGAAACGGTTTAGCCCTGCTAGCTTTCCATTTAATGACTGGACTTCTTTGAGTGTGCGCAGAGAGGGGAGATCAATAACAGCTTTTGTCTTTTCTGGGCAAGGCTTGATTCCATCGGGTTTTATCAAGTATCCAAGGAACATGCCTTCAGTTGCGCCAAAGGTGCACTTCTTGGGATTCAACTTCATGTTTATTCGCCCCAATGTTCTGAATGTTTCCTCGATGTCGCGCACCAATTCGTCCTCTGTATGACTTTTTATGACAAGGTCGTCAACATAGATTTCCAAGTTGCGGCCTACTTGTTTTTCGAAAGCTGTGTCCACCAGTCGTTGATATGTCGCGCCTGCGTTCTTCAGGCCAAAAGGCATTTTTGTATAGCAGTACACTCCTTGACTTGTATGCACTCATCCTTGAAATGTTCCATAAAAGCGCTGGTTGATTCGCCTTGACGCTGTTTCACTCTTGCTAGTTCCACAGGGTTTTTAGCGCACTTCTTTCGTTGGGTGAAATTGAGGCGGAATGCTTTTCGTAATTCCTCAAATCCACCAATGCTCCTACGTGGGAGTTTGCTAAACCATGTGCGCGCGTTTCCTACTAACGTTGAATTAAACATGTGGCACCACACAGGCTGTGGCCAGTTTTCGATAGTGGCGGCTGATTCGAAAATTTTTAGGTGATCATCCGGATCACCTGTTCCATCATATGTTTTCACATTAGTGGGCATGCGCCTGCGTTTGCGGTCTGAGTAATCGCTGATGCGCCGTGTAAACGCATCGATCTTCTGGCGTCGCCATGGGAGAGACATATCTTTATTCTCTTCCTCGCGACGTTTTCCTCTTGACTTCCAGTGTCCTGTTTCTTTATCCTCGTTGTCCGAGGAGTCACTGGAAGAAGGGTAGTCTCTTTTTCGGCGCTTGCGCCGGCTTCTTTCAGAAGAAGAGCTTGAGGGATCTCTGCTTGAGGATCTTCTTCTCCCCAATCTATCTTGAATCCTCCTACTCCCAGGTTTGGAAGATCCTTGGCTTGGCGAATGTTGAGGCCCTAATCGATCTTGTATTCCCCGATTGCCAAGTCTGGAGTGAACATTAGTGCGCCTCTCGCTGTCTTCTGAGTATTGTGAATCAGATATCGTACCCAGTCTATCATGGATAGTGGTATGTTCTGCGCGTCTTCCTCGTGGGTGACGCAGTGATGATGGTTCGCGTTCAGGACCAAAATTGAGTCGGGCTTGTAGGCTCGCGCTTGCCCTTCTTGTTGCTTCTTCTTGCATGAGGGCGGTTAGGGTTTCATAATTTTGGGATACAAAGTTTCCCAAAGTTAGATCAGGTGCGTCCTCGGTTGTTGCAAGAATTTCTGCCTCAGTATTAGGCGCCCTGTTTCGGTCAGGCGCGCCTGGCGGCGCAGTGTTGTTCACTGCGGGTATAGCTTGATGAGGAGTGGTGAAGAGGGTGCGCTGGAGTTCCTCAACGCTTGGGACCACTGGAGTGATTTGGGTAGTCCTTATAGGTAGTTCTACTGCTAGAAGAGGTGGGGTTGTCCCAGCCTCGTGGTGACCAGGTGCGCTGATTGTACCAGCAATTTGTCTGGAGGTCGGATCTTGTTGATTCTTCCTCTGATGGTCACGTTTTTCTGACTGCAGAGTCCGCTGGCTTGAATTCTTATGTTTCGTCATTCTAGTTCTTAGTAGGGTCCCACGGATGGCGCCACTTGTTGATACAAAAGTTGGGCGTTCCTGGTTATTGGCTCTTGCTCTCGTACCAATTCGCTTCTTAGTACTTGTTACCTGCGCACTAAGAAAATAAACAACACCGTTAGGCTTATCGAGGGATTGTCTCCCCCGATTAGACTCCGGCGTGAGAGTAAGTAATCGATTTTAGGTTCTCGTAGAGAGTTAGGGTTTTGTATCGTACCTTGAATGAGAATCGTGTGATTCTATATATAGAAGTGTAGAAAACGTGTTTCTTGCTCCTTACTCTTTTGCACGCGTGGTGCTTATCCGAGGAAAGGATATCTATTCTATGAATAGATAATCCTTATCGTGTACCCAATGGGTTTAGTTGGGCTTTGGGCCTCGTGGGCCCAAGCTAATGATACTGCGGCCCAAACCATTGTCATGGCAGCCCATTCGTGGTGGGCTTAGGCGCTAGTAGTGTATATTATTTGGACTCGTGGCCCAAATATAGACTATACGTCATCACATTCATTTACTTTATTATCAATCTTTTTTATGGCCAAATATTGAATATCACCTTATCTATAGTTGTAGACATGTAATCTTATGAAAATTCTTTAGGGGTCTTATGTTTTCTTTCTTAAGTATTAAGTCCATACCTTTGGGTATGAAATGTTGTTATCTTTATGTTCAATCTATTTTTTTTCTTCTTTCTATTATGGTTTTATTGAAACCCTTGGTTCATGCAAAAGTTGTTTAGTTTATCCGCTATAACACCAATAAAAGCTTGCCCGTTGTATGTACCATCCCAAGCGAGTGAGTGTGAGGAGGTATGAATTAATATACTTACGAAATTTATATAGCATTTTACAAAAGTTGCACAAGTAACAGAGTACATCTAATTGTATTGTTCCTAAATAACCACATTCAAGTTCGGTATCAATTTCATTCGTAGCTTTAATATAAAAAAGCAATGTATAAAAAATATAAATATTACTCATGTTTGATTACAGTTGAAGACTTAATTAGTATGAAGTATTTAGTCCCACATCAGCTAAAGAAAGAAACTTTTTCTTGTTTATATCTTTCGGTGTACATGTGCTACTTTAGTTAATGGTTTGGATCATGTTGTCCTCTAAGATGTTGGCTGTGTCTACGCAAATTCATAAATTTACAAAGACATGCGTCCACATCGATCTAGGTCAATTTATACAAATTGTTACTTTTTGGGTAAACATAGTTTGGAAATTTGAATCTTATACATCAAATCGGTTTTTTAAAGAATTTTCGTTTTTTTCGGTTCTGACCAACTGGTTACCGGTTTAACCAATTGAAAATATACCTTATTAATGGACGTTTGAAGGTACTCTCGGATGTTGTTGAAAACATCAAAACTTAAAACCGGATGGGTTTTTGTTAAATCGAGTATGTTAAAGAAAATATTGATTTGGAGTTTGATTCCAAGTAATACCAATGTTTAATCAACGTCCACTTGGATAATATCATTTTCCACAAAATCCCATCAGATAGGTTAAATGATGATGTGGTAAAACTGTAAATATCATCATATATGTATGTATGTATTAGAGTTTTTTTCTCAAACATGTACTCATCTGTGTCAAATCGCTACCTCAATTCCAATCTGTTTCAAGACAATGCAAGTCTTTTATCGACAGCTCAAAATTTATAAAAAAACTACCTCATTAATCTCATAAACCCTTAGCATCATTTACTTGTACAATACAAGTTTGGTTGTGCCCGCACATATACCTTGATTATCGATGTCAATACTTTCCGAGAACAAAAGTTTTCCTTAACGGCCCTCGAGTCCCTTAATTTATTAAGAGACTCATCTAGACTTAGTTCGGTTAACGGGTTGTTATTCTTTTGCGGTTTTTAGATGTAGAATCAACTATGATGGTTGTTCTTTGGAATCATAGGATTACGCAATCTGTCATTATTGTTATCCCTAATGTATTGCCTTATTTAGACGGATATACTACTATCGGTTTTGGGGTTTGTCCGGATGATAATAGTGACCCTAAGCTTGTAAGATTAGTGTCGATAAAATTAAAATACCTAATACATGGGTGAGGTTTTTACGTTAGGTACACGTCTTTGGAAGACTATATATGGGTACGCATTTTAAATCGTGTGATTTCACACCATATCAAGTTTTTATAGACGGGATTACTTATTGGCGTACCGCTGGTTTGTATAAAGACTTTAGGTCTAATTATATTATTTTGTTTGATTTGAAAATGGAAAAGATAACTAAGGGTGCGCTGGGTTCAAACTCTTGAAAGAGAAAGGAAAAAGGTAAGGTGTTGTTTGTTTTTGCCAAAAATGTCTTACTAGCATCTGACATCTTACCAGTCAGACGCGGTCAGACTTGTAGCTTGTTTATTTTTCTCTAATGAGTCAGACACGGTCAGATCTAAAATGTCTTGCCGAGTAAGATGTGGTGATTACCTCTGACTACCTCTTACTACCTCTTAGCCTTGCATACTTTGTTTTTACATCTTTTCAAGAGTCATTGATCTTTAAGAAACAAAGAGGATACACCTTACCCGAGACCTCAAAAAGATCTAAGCCGAGATAAACCAAAACACTACACGAGTTCTTTTGTTTGTGGGTTTGAGAAAAGGGGTGTTCGATCTTCAGTTTGTGTGTTATAACATCAACATCAAGGAAAATCATATTTTGTGTTTTGCTAAAATATTGTGGCTGAGTTAAGGTTGAAAGAAACCAGGAAATAAAAAGTTGTTGTGTGTGAAAGTAATAGAGGCGTGAGAATATGAATAAAAAAAATAAGGATTGAACTTATATATCATTAGGTTTAGGGTTACTTAGTGGATTTGTTATTTGGGCCAAAATAGATAAGAGATTATGATTTTTGGGCTCAATCAATTTCATTATGGGCTTGTTGGTATTAGTACTATTTGGTGGAAGTTTTATGTGTTATAATTTGTTTTGCTAGAATTTTGGTTTAACATGTACTAAAAAATTAAAAATTAAGATCATTCAGACATTTATAAAAAAACAAACAACATTATTTTATTCAGATTTAGACTTTATAACCACATCTTACTAGTAAGATGTGGTAGTCAGATTCAGACCCAAAACATCTTAAAAAAACAAACACACCCTAAGATAATGGTGGGGAAAAGGAAATGTAAAGAAAATCAATCTTCCCAATTTATTGGATAATGATCCATTACCCACTATTGGGTAATGGGTCATTGCATTATGCTCGACCAAGCATATTTTTCATTATCTTTCCCATTCCTCACCCCCTATAACCCCTATCAAGCATGCCCTAAGTGTTTCTTTAGAGAGATTTGCACATACAATGGAGATTTGCATATGCTCGAGTGTGTGAGACGTCAGTATACTAGAGCAAAGAAAGCAAGGCATTCACCTTGGCCCAACCTATTGGGACAAATCAAAAAAGTTGGTCAAACTTGTTACATGTCCTAGCATTATTACACCTTGGCCCCTTAATTTAAGAGTTAATGGATTGGGCGATGTGAGACAACTGGACAAGCATCCTCTTTTTGTTATGCAAAAAGCCAAAAACCACATAGTAGTAAATAACATAATGAATCCCACTCTTGTTTTGTACATTAGCTTTTCTTTTGTATAATCTTTGCTTTTTTAAAGATGATGTTTTTTAGTTCCCCTATACAATTCCTCATACTTTACAGTTATGTTTTAGTGTCATCATGTCAACTGAAAACTTAGTGGGAGTGGAAAGAAAAAGAAGTATAAAATTAAGTTGTAGCTTGAAGGCAAATAAATTTACTAACTATCACACAAAATATAATATGATTGTATAAAAGAGTAAATGATATTCACTCAGATCAAACAAGTAGAATAAAAATAAACACAACTAGTGTTTGATTACAATCTCACATTCATTGAAACATTTTGATAAAAGCATCACTCATATAAGAAGTAGGCAGTAGCAATAGCACAATAACCTCTTCTTTTAACGAGAAAGCGAGTAATAGTGAATCTAGAGGAGATCAGAATCGTCAAAGTCGTCATCAAAAGAGTTGAAGAACTTGAGATCAGTGAGCTGCTTTCCATCATCATCGGTGCGTTGATGCTGATATTTTCTATAGCAATAAAAGGGTAAAGGCCCATGAAACTGATTAGTAATTGGTGGTCATGTTAAGCTACCCAAATTCTCATTTTCAAATATTATTCGATAGCGAGCATCACATATCCAAGTTTAAGATTAGGAGTGTGGTTTGCCGGCAAGCATAAAAGCCTTGTAAACAACACGCCTAACAAGCTTGGAACCACCCCACACATTCTCAAGTTCTTGAACCACATTTTTAGATAGCAAATCAACACCTTTTTCTTTAGCAGTCACA